>NDXB01014494.1:73505-156499 GCA_002631895.1 Agapornis roseicollis
GGCCCCGGGGGGGAGGGGGAAGGGGATGGGGGCCCCCCCCCCCCGCGCCCCCTCCGCAGCCCCTCCGGCCGCCCGCTACCCGCGCCCCGGCCCCGCCGTCCCGGCAGCGGGACGGTGACTGGCTTCTCGTTTGAATGGTGTGGTTTAGGGCAGGGCTTGCGAGGACTCATGTCCAAAAATGGTAACATTCGGCCCTTTTTTTCTAAGCCGAAAGGGTGGCTGTGGGGAGGGGAGCTAAGGAGCAGCGCCAGCCTCGCCGCATGCTAGTTAGGTATTCTTTTTTCCCTCCCCCTTTAGACCCAAAAGCATCCTGTATTAGATCACTCGGGAATCCTAATCCCCGGAACATTTCCGTTTTAGTCACTTCATCGAGCAACAATAAGGCAGAATTTGAAGCAAACACTCATGCTAACATGCCAGGGGCACCTCGGAGTGCAGCGTCTCCAATCGCTTTCCCAGCCAGGCACTTGTTTGTTCTGGGCTCACGTTTTGCATCGTGCCTGGCTCTGCCTGAGCTGCGAGCAAGCAGGGGGATCCTCAAAGCTTCCGTGCTAGACTGGAGGCTGTTCCTTATTTGTGTTTAGATGATACATTAGTATCTACAATGTAGCCCATGGTGTGGGGCTTCCTGTAAGAAGCTGGACGCGACTGAGAAGGAGGGCACACCAGTGAGAAGACTCTTCTTCAGCCCATCTCCTTTCCCACCTCCTCTGCTTCCAGATTAAGGGTTTCCAGGTTCTCCTGTTCACAGCTCCCTGAAATGGTGCTGCTGAGAAGTCTTTGCCCTGGAGTCTGATGAGTTAGTTGAAGGCGGTAGCTATAGAGCCGCTCTCAGCAGTTTACTTTCTTGGAGGGACTTTGACGGTGAGAGTAGACAGCAGGAGAATTAAAGCACACAAACCAGGACATTTAGTGGAGAAAGAGGTGATGGTGTGTGAGCTAACATTTCAACAAAGGAGAAAGAGAGGAACACGGTCTTGGTCTGGGGTGTGAGTGCTGGATGGCTTGTCAGAAAACTGGGTTCTACTCCTTTGAGGAGGGAAGTTTCCTCCTCTTCAGAAGATCTATTTGGCTTAGATCTATATCTCCAGTTGCATGCCTGTGTCTGGCCCATACATCTAGAAACAGCCAGAGGGGCTCAGAGTGAGATGGGCAGTAGTGCTCACAGGCTGTCAGGGAAAATGATTGTCATGCTGTGGGGGTGCAGGGTGAGACAAATATTTTCTATGTAGTGGGACACTGACTTGGTTGTCGGAAGAAGCAGCTAAACCTTTACATTAATAAGTAGTCTCAAGCACCAAGTTGTGGTATGTGCTGTAAAAAGCATATTTTAATATTCTTTCAATACCTCCTTCCAGGAGATTTTAAGTCCTCTTGGTCCTATCACAAGAGGGGGACAGAGAGCTACTCTGTTAACTTGGGTTACTTGTGCAGAGGAGGGGAGAATCTAAGAGGAAGTTTTAAGGAATTAATGTATCTACTTCGAAATAATCAAGGCAATTTCTTTTGATGGTCAACCAGCTGATTTGATGTGCTAGGTGTCTCTCTCCAGCTTGCTGGACAGGATGGCTGTACATAGTTTAAGTGTCCTTTGGTGGTGGGGTCACTTGGTTGTTTCTCTTCCTGCTGATGGACAGCTAAATCTGCTACCTTCTGCAGGGGGTGCAAGCTTATAGTTCTACTGCGATGCACGAATAGAATAGAATAGAATAGGGTTGGAAAGGACCTTAAGATCATCTACTTCCAATCCCCCTGTCATAGGTAGGAAGATCAGGTCTGGGAGAGATGGCTCTTCCCAGCTGGGCCTGTCAGCCTAATGTCCGCTGAGAGGGATCGATGTGGGCAGGCTCTGCAGGTATTGAGGGACAGTCTTGTTCCCCTCCTTGCAGCTGAATGTGTCCTGTTGGGGTCTTGGGCTTGCTTCCTTTGGAGATGGGGTGATAAGTGTATCTACCAAGCATAAATCTCAGATGTGTGGTGTAGTAAAGCTGTCACCCCCTTCTTACCTGGGTAATGAAATCATTGCGATAGTATAAATATTCATTACCGTACACATTAGTTAATAGCCTGCTGAGGTGAACAGGAGAGATTTGTGCCTCTCAAATATTGCTGTAGACTCTCTTCAGGCTTAATCTTTCCTGGCTGACTCATGCGTTTTAGGTTTTTCTTCACCTAAGGAGCACCTAGAGAATTTCTGACAAAGGAAATCTGTCTGATTTAGTACTAAATCTGATTTAAGTACTACTGAATTATTGCCATTATTATTTATGGCACTGAAGCCAGCCAGAGAGGCTGATGTGAAACTTCCATGCTCAGGCCCCCTCTAGGAGGTGAGACAGCATGTCTAAAGCAGTGGCATGGCCAACGAATTCACTGAACAAATGTTAGGGCAAGAAGTGGC
Source organism: Agapornis roseicollis (assembly GCA_002631895.1). Classification (NCBI taxonomy): domain Eukaryota; kingdom Metazoa; phylum Chordata; class Aves; order Psittaciformes; family Psittacidae; genus Agapornis; species Agapornis roseicollis. Next base: position 75,907 of record NDXB01014494.1, read on the forward strand.
CATGTCCTGCTGCTGGCTGTTTCCAACCCAGCCCCTCGTGTTGTAGCTCAGTAAGGCCCTGCGGGCTGGCAATAGCTGTGCCTCAGTGCTGTCCTGCTCAGCTTTGTGCAGCTGGGACTAATTGAAGCTTGGGAAGAAACAGTCTGGAGATGTTGCTCAAAGATGAATTGAATCCAGCTTCCCTTCTCCTGTCTGCATGGGCTCAGCAGAACTCATGGCATGCATCAGAATCAGGAAGAACTGCTGGTTTTTTAGTAGCAAGCTCGACAGACACACTGTGTAAGGGTAAGAAGCTTGCTGAGTTCTCAAGGGGTGGTTCACAGTTTTCCTACCTGTGCTGAGGCACAGATACACACAGCCTTTACTCTCTGGCATGGTGCTTGAGATACGATTCCATGAGCTGCTTTGAGGTGGGTAAATAGGTGAGCTGCAGAGTGGAAATTCATATTTGGAGGGTGAAGCTTTAGCCTCTTAAACATGATACAGAGAAGAGACACTGGTCTCGTGCCTCTTCCCACCTGCCCCTTCCTGGGAAGTTACTGTTTTACAATGCAGGGATAAAGTGACAGTTCCTGGGAGGAAAGTGGCTTTCCATGGGAAGCCTACTTTTCATGTCTATCGAAAGAGATTATAAGAGGTTTTAAAGGACTTGTCATAGCATAGCTATTCATAAGTAGTAAAAAGATACAGTGTCCAGAACAAATTCAGCTGCTTCTCACTTGACATAAGCCTGTGCACAGCCTTTTGTGTAGGAGCAGGGGGTCTCTTCTTGAGATTAAAATACTTTCCCTTTTGCACTGCTGAATTCATCTCACTAATTTATTCTAATAGCAACTTTTTTTCCTCTCTCTTTTTCTTTTCTGTCTTGAGTCAGGAGAAGAATGCTGAAAGCCACTGCAAGTGTCTCGCCTAGCTTTTGAGATAGTTTGCCATGTAAAAAGCACGTACCTAGGCGTTTACTGGCCAAGAGGTTGTCACTTGTACCCACAAGGACATTCCTTCCTTCTGATGACAAATGGCCAGCTGCAGTGTTCAAACTTGAGTCACCTGGGGGCTTTTGGTGAAGGAGCTGGATTTGGCATTGAGGGACTGGGGCGGGGGGTTAGGATCTTGGCACTCAGCACACCTGGCTCATCTTCACAGTTGAGGGGAAGGAAAGGGTGAAAGGAAAACTTTCTGCCATGGCCTGCTGAGTGTCCCAGGGAGGACAAGAAGGATGCTGTGGGGAAGCTGGTGCTGCTTTGGGGTGTAGGTGGGTCCTCAGGCCCTGCCTGCAGCAGGATCTCCTCTTGGCCACTCTAGTTCCATGAGCTGGTTGTTCAAGGTGCACCTCATTTGGGGTTTGTTTTAAAATCTGACCTGAAGCAACTTGTCCCAGCTGTTGAGCTGGGGGGGCCTGGAACTTTAAGTACTGAATTGCTTTCTGACCTGACAGCTGCCATCTTGGCAATGTCGTTAGGAAGCAGTGTTCATTTGCAGCATGTGGAAGACAGCCATATGCAAATTAAATGCTGTAAGGAATGATAGTAATGTTTTTCTTTAAATAAAATAGTAATAATTAAAAAATTAAATCACTGAACTAAATGTCCCTTATCTTTATTCAGTGCTGCTCTGCAGATTGGCATTTCTGTGGCAATATGGCAGTATATAATATTGCTGGCTGAGAGAATTTACAGTGCTGCTGAAGCAGTGATAATGCAGGCTTTGGGAACACCTTTTCTGCCCTAAACAAGTACTTACAAAGTAAAGTTAATCATGAATTTACAGAAATTCCTGTTAGAAATGGCAGTCTCCTATATCTCCTCTCACCACTCTGTGCCATGCCCTGCAAGTGAAGATGCACATAAATACAGTGACCTAAAAAGCCGTGGGTCTCATGGCTCTACTGTGTCTGCCTCCAACAGATCTTGCTGCTCTTGTTAGGGTTTGAGTTTTGTTGTTAAATGGAGCCCAGGTCCCTTATGGAAATGCCTCACCTCCAATTTTGCTGGTAGCATGCTTGGATCGGGTGGTATGAGTGTGACTAACATCTTTGACAATTACAGCTTCCTTTCTCTTGGATTGAGTGTCCTCTTGTCCAGACAGGGTCTATTTTGAGAAGGGGATCTAGATTTCCAGAAAGCTGAAGTGAAACCACGCAGAGGTGTGATACCACACCTAATCTGTAGTTTGCTAAAGTTTTTTTCAGTACCATCATAGATTCAGCAATGAGGTAAATGAATGTGTGTTGGTGAATGTATAGCACCATACTGAGTTCCTTTGCTCCCACTGTGAGTGACACTGTATAGTACTTGACTGGCCATAGAGAGGGGTAGTCCTTGTGTGTCTTATTTTGCCCCAACCAGTATCAATACAGAAGCAGAATGGTGAAATTCATAGGACTGCTTGCTCAGCTGTTTTTTTTTTTTTTTACAGTCAGGCAGGCAATATAGATCACCAGATATCTCTTTATCTTTCAGATTGAGCTTTTGTTGTTTAACATACATAGCTTATTGCCAGATACTTGCTCTTCCAAATGTTAAACTCAGAACTTCAGAGCTGGGGCTCTGTAAATAACTGGCTTTGTAGATCAGTTATTTATCCTTGAATTTGGGAGCTGCCTTATACTTTTCTATGATCAGGTTTTGTCAGGAAGTGTGTGCTTCGGGGTTTTTGGCAAGAACACTATCATTCATTGTAACTTTTTGGTGATGAATGAGGCATGTGCACTTTGCAGTGACATATCCAGTATCCTATTTAAGGGGGAAAAGTAAGGAGAAAGTAGGCATGGGTTAAAAAGAGAGTGCACATTCTTTGATTTGGGTGGGGGGCCCTATAACAGATCCCAAGGATCAACTCAAGAGAACATGATACTTACCAAACCATACTGAGCTGTTCCTTCTCCTAGTCCTCTGGGGGAGGATGAAACACCTCAAAGGCATCCAGCTACAAGCCCAGCGATGTAAAGTGTGTCTGTCTGGGGAACTTCTTGCTGACTGCTTCAGGCAACCAGTTTAAATTCTTGTGCATGTGATTTGGTAATGACATTTTTTCTGTGCATAAGTGCAAAGGCTGGAGAGGATAACACTGTTTTCCTCCCTGACTGCTTGCAGTGCTCAGTTCTATAGCTTGGGGTGTCTGGCATGCTACATAGGGCATCTTTAAGCAGAAGCTGTTTGGAAGCTTCAGTTTTCTTGGCTGCCTGATGAGAACTTGTTGCTTTAGAAGGAAGCACATGCTTTTGTATGAGATGATGTTGTCTGGCTATGAAATTCAGGTGTAACTGGATAGTAGCTGTGAGAATGTAGGTTGGTAAACCTGTTCAGTAAAAGTGTTCATGAACTCAGGGATCACATTTTTAGAAGCCATGTGTAATACAGTGAAGACCCAGTGAATAGTACTTGCTCTTCCCAGCACTGAGGTGGTCACCATGAATGGTAGTAGTATGTTTCCAGCTGCTCTTGCTGTAGGCTCTTCTCGTGTGTGCTGTGTGAGCAGTGCAGATCTCATGCATTTTTAACTGGAGGAGGAGCAGGGTTCAGTTGGCCTCCCCAGCCAGGTTATGACGGTGTGCTTTTTTGTACTGTCTCAATTAAGCTTTCAAGGTTGGCACAAGCAGCAGTGACAGAGGTCGTGAAAACTCGCACAGATGTGCTGGGAGGGACTGAGAACATTTCCAGGTGCCTGTGGATTATCACTGTTGTGCCTTATGCTCAGGTTGTTCTCTGGGGTGCACGTATGCTAGCACATGGCTGTGCTTTTTCTACAATGAGGTGCAGAAAGCAGTCACTGTAGGAAAGAGGCTGGAGAAGCTGTCTGGGGAAACGTTGTGAAGCTGCTGAAATATGACACATACAGCGGACTGGTCTCACCTTAATGTGTTGTGTCTGCCCCAGGGGCTTGCTGGATGTATTGCTGTGATTTTGTACAGTCTAAGCAATAATGTTTGAGGAGGATTTGGGATACATAAGAACCTGAAACTGTTTTCTTGACACTTGTGACTATTGGAAGCATGGTTACCTTAAGGAATGTTCTTACCCTGACTTCTACAAATAGCTGTGTATAGCTGTGTAAAACCCTCTTATTCCCTCAAAGCCATAGTCGAACTCTGTGTGTAGGGGGAAAAACATGTGGAGCATGCTTGGCAATTAGGTGGGAGAAACATGACATTAGCAAGAAAGGCAGAGTCACAACTTCATCATAGAGGCATAAGATTTGCTGTGACCCTGGGACACTGGGGCTGAAGCATGTTACACAGAGCTTGTATCTGTTGGGATGAGTTGGTGTAGAGTGGTGAGATAGGCTTGTCAGCAATGGGATGTTCTGTCTGGTGCCAGTCATAGAATCATAGAATAGTTAGGGTTGGAAAGGACCTTAAGGTCATGTAGTTCCACCTCTCTCTTCTCCCCCCCCTCCCCCCTCTGTTTTATTGAGCTACCCATCATTTTACTTTGACCCTGGCATGTGAGACTGATGTACAGGTCTTCAATAGAGTCACTGAGATCCGTGAGACTGAAATGGGGACTTCTTGGGCCAACCCAAAAGGTACGTAAGTGAGCAAAACCAGTAGCATTGATATGATTAACCAGAAAAGCTTGCTTCCTGTTCCCCTCCCACTGTTGCATTCCCTACTCTCATTCCCCCACTGCATGAGAGCAGAACTTGGTCATAGGATGTTTGTGGTGTGGCCTGGGGCCAGTTTAACCTCTTGGCTCCCTATTAGGTAGGAAGGGAGAACAGTTTTTTTTCCTCATGTGGACTTCCTGTCTTGTCTTTCCCATTTAGCTGGCAATGTGTGTATCTTCTTTGGTAAGGGCTGGGTCAGGCCTTTTGCAAGCCAACCAGTGTACCAGTACTGCAGCTGGCTCACTTTAGACTTTTACTCGCAATTGTCCTTTCTTGTCCTTCTAAATTCATTGCTGCTTTGGAGTGTTACAACATGAACAAGGCTCTGCAGAGACCTTCTCCATGCTCAGTGCACTGAAGCAGCTCCCATTGGCAGGGCTGGGGTATGCATGAATAAGTAGGGGCTTTTAGTGTCTTATCCAGATTGAATCTTTGATTTGTCATTCCCCTTACGTAGACCAAAAGTCTCCTGGAAATGTACTTGTCCATGTGGTGTGGGAAAAGGCAGCAAAACTGGCCTTTCTGTTGTATTGGAGCCAAGATGGAAGTGCTGGCAGGTGAAAAGGCTGTCTTGGCTATTAACACTCACAACAGCAGACACTGCCTATATGATTCTGCATATATCACCTGTCTGTGATAGATTGGAGTGGTTTCAAGTAGGTCTCTGAATACCATCAATCCAGGCTTCTGGGCAATCCTGCAGAAACACACTATTGGGGATAGCTTATATGCAGGCTGAAGGGCAGACTTCTTAAGTAGCAACTTTTTCCACTTCTGCTTAGATGGCTTATGTGATCATGGGTAGGCAGGGGTGACTTGATGCATCAACTGGTTGTTTCTTTAGCAGTCTGCTTGACTTTGCAGTGACCATGCATTACTGTGGTGTAGGGTCTATCCTTCAGGATAGAACAGATGGGCTCTGCTCATACACCTTAACGTGTGTTCCTCATTTGCAGAATAACCCTTGTGACATTTTGTGTCTCTGTGCCACACATTGCGGTGTGGATGGGCAGCCTGCTTACTCTGCACCTTCTGTGAGCAGGGTGCAGGAGGCTGGAGAGGTTTCATGCAGAATACTCAGTTCTTCCTTTCATGAGTTTGAGGACAACTCTCCTATGCTACACAGGTGCTGAACCAAGGCCAATTGGCAGCAGAGGAAGGACTTGTGTTTTCCATAGCATTTGGATTAGGCAGCCAGGGCACTTACAATTCTTTGCTGCAGCATATGATATTAAGCACATGAACTTCGCTGCTGCTGTAAATGGAAGTTGTGCTGTTACATCTTTGCTCCAGGAGCTAGCCCATAAAGGCTTCTGAGAGATGAGGGAGAGTGAGAGAACCATGTATGGTCTCTGTATCCCAGCTGAGTGCTCTTTTCTTCATCATGGAAAGTGATGTGTACATCCCAGAACCCTATTTCCTGGCCAGATTCTGGGGGTCTATAGCAGCTGAGTTTCTCTTGCTACCCAACGTACTTACCTGTGATCCTCTCTGTTTAAATCTATCCTTCAGAAGATGAGTTAGTTCTGCTCTTAAATGTATTATCCACAAGAAAATGTTAAAGTTTGGTTCCATAGGTGAAGGAAAAAAAAAAAACCACAACAACCCAACAATGAGCAAGTTAACTTCTTAACTGCTAAACAATATCAAAGAAAGAACACTTTGTTAAAAACTGTTTAGACTGTGCCTATGCCAGGGTTTATCACAACGGAAAATACTTAATTTCCTAAGGAAAACTTTGATTGCAGCCAAAAGCAGTTCCAGCTTTTTAAATGTATTTATGCTTCCAGGTGAGTTTCTTACATGTCTCTGCTGGTTTGGGAGATGTGGAGATCTCCCACCGATGAGAGAGTGGAAGGCAGTAGCTCCTGTGCAAAGGCGTGGTGGGAAGAGGAGCGTGGGGCTACCTTTGTTCAAGCCTCTCTGGCTTGTGCTCCTGGTGCTGCTGTATGGGAGGAGCGCATCCAGAGGAAGTGTCTATCTTGGCCACACCCGGCTCCACACACAAAGCAAGTCTTTGCGCTTCGTCAGCGCTTGCTCATTGAGCACCTTTTGGCAGTGGCACCTGCAGGCGGCTGTGCCTTGCAGATGAGGTTGGTCAGGGTGGTACATCCGTGAGCACAGTCTTTCAAAATGGCTAACACGTGGAAACTTGCCGTTTCCCAAGGGTTTTGTTGGGCCGTTGGGGAACTCTGGCCAGGGATGAGACTATTTCCAGCTGTGGTGAGCCAAGTGTGAACTCACTCTGGGCAAGGTGCCCAGGTCCATGGTTCTCTCCTGCCAGAAATCCTCAACCGCCAGCCAGCGATACCAAACTCAGTTTCTGCCAGCCGTCATCTGAAGTCCTCTGAAAGGAGAGGGGAACAAGGAGACCAAGCACAGCAAGATACTGCTGAGGAGGGGGTGAGGGGATCCATTGAAGAGCTTGTGCAGGAGACACAATGGGTGTCACCACCAAGGTGTGGTGGTTGTGGGTGGTGGGGCGCAAGGGGTTGGCTTTCCTTAGTTGAGCAGAGCTACTAACCCACAAGGGTGCATTGCTGGCAGTGCCATCAGGGTTGTCATCAGAGAATGACTGTTGTTCCCTTCATTGTGGTTTCAACACACTAGGGATTTCTTCTGTAAAATAGGGTAGTATTTTCTTCTTTTGTGGAAGCTGCTGTGGGGCAGATGTCCTTCAAGGGAGAGGCTGTGCCTCTGGGACCTATTGCCCTCCAGAAAAGGCATGGCCACAAAACATTCCATCTTCCATAGCTGGCAGTGCTTCTTGTTGCTGTCTTAGTGCATTGGGATAAGACTCTGTGCAGGGATCCATTGGTCCACCTGCTTTTCTGCAAAGACTGCTTTGCGGTCAGATGCAGAGGAAGAATAAGATTTGGGAGAATCCAGGACTCTCCCTGCATGTTCCTTGTATGGACTTTTAGTAACTGGAAGGACTAAGGGATTAGAGCCAGAAACCGTGGTCCTTCCAGTGCTGGCACCAATTCGCAGCGAAAAGAAACTTTTGAGTGTTCTGGTGAGCACCTTTGGCTCCTGATGCTGTGAGTGTTCGCATATGATGGTTTGGCTGGAACTAGCAGGTCTCTGTTAAAGTGTTTCTAAAGCTCTTTTAGGTACATCTCCTTGCATGCTGAAACAAAGTCTCCACAGCACCATACTGTGTAGGTACCTTAGCGTGCACACACCCGTCTGCAGCATGTCGTTTGAGCCCAGCCACGCAAAGGCGCTGGAGCTGACGGAGCGGGCGTGTGAACACGGGATCTTCTGTTCCTGCAAGTACACCTCCTCCAACACTGGTGATTTTAGTGTGCCAGCATATCATTTAGTGACACATTACACTGCTGCTTGCAGCCTGTTGCAAACAGTCTGACCCAGCCAGCTATTGACAGCCTCCTACAGGGTGGACTGCTGAAAGCTGTTTCCATCCTAGACCCAAAGGAGTATTTTCCACCCTCTCCTATGATGTCTTGTTTCTTTGAAGCTGTTAACTGGCCGTAATCCAATCATTGCTACTGTAATTAGTGAACTGCTTACGGTAACTGAAACACTTGAAGCATAATGTCCTGTGTTTGCAGAGCTTGGAACAACTTTTGCTTGCAGTCCTGTGAGAGTTAATTACTGCTGATGGCCTAGGGGTGGGGTATAGGGGATACAGGGCAAGGCTGGCACAGGCCATGCTGTCTCTCATGCCAAGCCCTGGCTGGTGCTACTTTGGCCTCCCACAGCCCGGAGAAGCTCAGAAGCCCATGGAGGTGAGCTCATGTGCCCAGATTATGGTGATCTGCTGCCCCTTTGTCAGAAAGAAGCCTTCTCTTTGCAAGCTGTGTGTGGTCAGAAGACACCAGTGTTGGGTGGAACTTGCAAGGCAGCTGGTGGTATGAAGGTGTGATGTAGTAGCACTTGACATCTGTTTTATTACATATCTCCTCCTGCTGTCAGAGTACTCTCTTGTCACTATGCACAATGTCTATGCTGTCCTCCCACCCTCCAAATTACTAACTTTGTAGGCAAGGCCGAGAGACTTCAGCTCCAGACTAATTCTGCAGGACTAGGGGTTTCCAAGTAGATGCAACCCTCTACTACATTCTCCTTTGTGAGCAATTGAGACTGCTTTCCTGACAGGAGGGCAGTATCAACATGCTTTTCTCCAGTCATTGTTCTGCTTCCTCATTTTTACCTCTTTATATGAAGCTTGTTGTAACTCAGGCTCTCCTTCTTGAGGAGGAAGAGGACAGTGGTGAGGAACAAGTATGAACACTTTTAAAGTGGAGAGATGTTCTCACCTCTCTGGATCTTGTGCATGCTCTCAGCCTTTGCCACTGCTGTCTGTAAACTTACCTTATTGGCCCAGAAATCTATTGCTATCACTGATTTGCATGAAAGATTGAAAATGTACTTGTTGCCATGTAGGTCAGAGTGTCAGTAAGGTGAGGAAGTCTTAGAGTTCCAGTATTCAGAGGTCAAGGTGGTAGGCCTTGTGACATGCCAAGTTCTCTGCGTGCTGTCCTGAGCAGAGCCTGCCTAGTGCCATGCACTCCATCCTAGCAACTATTTGCATCTTCCTGCAGTCTCTTACCGTACTCACATTGATGCAAAGGGCTAACTATCTGCACATCAACATCCTGCAGGATAACTGGGGAAAGGGACAGTGTTTCTGGCCTGTGTTTGTATACTGCCCTGCACCACAGAACTGTGATCTGTGGGTCTACTCAAGAGATGGTAGCATAAAAATTTGTATTTAAAATCGGTTATCTTAAGACAAGTTGTGCTGATTCTAGCACGTAAAAGTTGCTTCCCTGTTTGCGGTACTTTCAGTCCATTTGACTCAATGAAATAGTTTTTGATTCTGTATTCTTCATTAGCACCACACATTTGACTCACTGCTGGTTCCAGGTGCTGGCACTGCCACTATTGGCTCACCCAACTTGAGTGCTTCCTGGTCTCTTCTCAGGATGAGACCTAGTAATAGATCACTTCAGAGTGGTGCTTCTATATTTCTGGCATCTTTAGCTTCAGATGTCTGCTTTCAGACTTCTTGCTACAAACTTGCAGGCATAGATGACCCTTTCTACACACCCTTCCAACTCTGTCAGTGCAATAAAGCAGTATTTGGTAGTAAGTTTCTGAGGTGGGTGTAAACAAAGGGAAAAAGTCATCAGCATGCTATTTTTTGTTAAATTTTGCTTTGAGTTTGAAGTCTCCCATGCTACTTCTTGATATCTTTTTCTACTTACAGTTTCCTATCTGAAATTCTCCTTCTCATCTTCCAAGGGAAATCTGTGTTCTCATCTTACTCTGCCATTGTGTTCAGTGATCTTTTATATGCTTTGAAGATTGCTGTTTTGCTTAGGTGAATTGCTGGCTTTCATGATCTGATACGTCAACAGAATGATGTGGTGCTGGAAAGTGTGGTGCTTTTGAAACTTTTTGTTAGTAAGTTTTTAATAATTATCTTTAATCTCTTTCATGTAGAGACTGCTTTGGTGGTGTTATTTGCACCTGAACAAAAGCCACTTTTCCAATCTTAGTGGAAGAGAGTAGAAATATTAGCTAAACATGCCTGTTTCTATCTAACTGGGGCTTAATTTACCCTCCATTTGCTACTTGCTTTGCCTTCCCAAGAGGATATGAGTAGGTAAAATATTTTTACATATGTATACTGTGGGATAGCACACTCCAGAGCTCTTGATGTAGTTTGCGTAGCACTTAGCTGCTTTTTGAGTAGTGAACTTCGGTACTTCTGCAGCTATACAAAGGGGTGAATAAATGTATTGTTTAACTGCAGTCTGTAAAGTGTATTCTAGACAGTTTGCCAGAGGGTGACATAAAGTATATCCAAACTGGCAGTCCCTAATGATTCCAAAGACCTGCCAACATCTTGGGGTTTGCACCTAATTTAACTTTTGCTTATGCACATGCTGAGTGTTCTCTCTTCATCCGTTTACTTGGGGCAAGACTCATTCCAGATGCAGTTTCACAATCTTCTGTTAGACTGTGCTTATCTGACACTTGCTCTCAGCTGGATGCACCCATGATCAGCAAAGTGAGTTTTCAACCAGACAGCAGGGTTGATCCTGCTGAGCCTAAGGTGAAGCAAGAAGGGGGTGACAGGCTGAGAGAAGTTGAAGGGTGAGTGCAGAGTGGGACTGCCCACTTTAACGGCAGCTTGTCAATAAAATGGTCAGCACCAGCCCTTAAACCAGCCCCGCAGCAATATGGTTTTTGGAGCTTCAGCAAATGCAGATGGGATCTGGCTCCAGCAGCCAAAAGGAACTTGAGGTTTATGCTGTGTTCCAGGCTTCTGAATACCTTTTATTAGGTTGGAAAGCAAAGCAATGCTTTCTCACTTTCTTTAAGTCCTGCCCAAATTCCTTGAATTTTTGCAGCTTGGACCAGGTGATAGTTCTAGTCTGCATGTGAAAAGAATAAACTGTCCGCCAACTCTCCATAGGTAGGAATGCAGCTCAAAACCACCTCTAGCCATGCAAGACATTTGAGATTATGGGGGAAGGGATTTGGAGTGGGAGAATGGAAATCTGCCTGCCACAAGTAAGTAATGTTGAAAGCAGCAATACTATGTTTATGGCTTGATAAAAAGGGTTGCACTAGCAGTAGCTGCCCGAGAAGTAAGTATTCTCAGTGGCTCCTTCCCTCCCTTGTGAGGCACAGCCTCTGTATTGCTCCAACATAACTGCCTGTGGAGATGAACTGTGAGCTATATGAAAGAACTGAATCAGCGTTAAAATTATGTACCAAAACTGTAAGAGGGAGAAGAGTTGAACATAGATAATTCCCCACAGTGAGGGAGCAGCAAGAGAATATGAAAGAGCCAGAGAGAGTGTAAGTTAAAAAAAACATCTGAACTGTTTTTGCAGTGGAAATAAATATAGATGGATCTGTGTTCTGAACATTGCATTGACTGGTTCCCCAGGCACTGGCCCTGGACTGGGATTTGGCATCTGTCTCATTTTCAAGTCCAATGGAGTCTCCCGCCTTCTGGAAGTGAGTGCTTAATAGCTGGTCAAAGAACTGCTGTGCAGCAGCTGCTGAGCTGGGAAAGAAGCTGCTTCTGTTGCCTATGCAGGAACATTAGCCCCCTCCTCTTAGGGCCTGCAGAGATTGCCAGAACTCAGAGCAGTTCACACGAACCCAGTTACTGAAGCTTTGAGGAAACAAAGCTGCTCAGTAAGTGCAGTCTTTATCCCTCCAAGTCTGAAAGATCAAAACCTGAGGACTTTGCCATGCTGCTTTGCAGAATACCCAGCTTCTTCCATGAACAGGTACCAGTCATCCCCATCTTTAAAGGGCAGCAAGGCTGCTGTAGGGAGTTTGGGGAGCAAAAGGCTGTGTGCTGTGGGTTTCCCTCTCACGCCTGGGAGCTGGTGCTTCCCTGTTGGGATAATGCAGTAGGACTGGCTTCTGCTACAGTGAGCTGAGCAGGAATCCCCTGTCAGCAGGGGGATGCTCTGCTGCAGTGGTTCCACTGATGGGTGCCTGGCTCTTTATTCCCTGACAATGCATAGAGCTCTGGTCTGCTTTTGCTGCCTGGTCACTGTTGGTATGGACCTGTGTTGCTCTGCCAACTGTTGCTCAAGTGTACTTCAAAGTCTGCAGCGTGAACATATCAGGGCTCTGTGCTGAGTCTTGGGTAGAGCTCAGCTGACAGCAGTCCTAAATAGAGAGAAACAACACAGAGCTGGAGACAAGCTCTAAGTTATCAGGGTTGGGTTCTTAAGCTTCAGGAAGTCAGGAAGAAAAAAAGTCCTAGAGAGTAGCCTGCTAAGTAATGCAAGAGGCTTAGTTGTTTTGGCAGCTGAGGAGGGAAGAAATAAATTCTCATTCACTTAACAATACCTTACCTGCATGCAGAAATGGGTTGGCTGGCTTATGGCATGGGAGACTGTCTAATGTGGAAATGACTAACTTCCTCTGGCAGTTGCCAGAGCAGTGCATAGAATGTAGAAGGTAGCATGTGTGGAGGTACTAGGCGACTAATAGTGTAGCTAGCCTTGCTAAGTACTAGATTGAACTTAATGCTGTGGAAAATCCACTTTTGGAGTTGGAGTGCCTGATATGTGCAGGAAGAACATGTTTCCCTTACAAGCACAATACTCTGTGGCCATCTGACGGCACAAGAGGAAGGAAGAGTTCTGCAAAGGTTAGATCCTATGTGCCTTGATGATAGGCTATGTGATCCCATGGGAGGGAAGAGGATCCCATGGGAAAGAGGGGCTGAAATTCCTCTTCCCATGCTGTGGTGGGTACTGGTGCAGGGTTGTCTGGTCATAACTGCACAACACTTGTGGCAGCAGTTGGAGTGGGAGCACAGCGTGTGATGCCCTGTACTGGATGCTTGTGCAGCAGCAGTGGTGTCTCTGGGTGATGGCCAATACCTACTGTACTTTGTAACAATCGCGTGATTGCTTACTGAGGAAAGGGTTGGGACAACTCTGCCCTTGCTCTTCAAGGCCACCCGCTGGTTATTCAGTGTGTTGGGAGTGGGATTATTTCTTCCTGGCCCACAGACAAGATTAGCTTGAGCCTCCCACTGTGGGATCTTAATTACCCGTACCCTTTTCTCTGTGAAGCTGCACGTAGACCGGTGGTGTTGCTGGATGTGGCTGTCGCTGGTGCCCAGCCATGTGCTTGGGTCAGAGTAGGGTAGATCACTGAATAAAACAGACTTCCAGGGGACTGGTTATGATAGAAACAGCATTCATCCTTCTTCAACCTTCCATTGTGTGGTCATGGTTTTCCAGAGGAAGACAGCAGCAAGCACCAAGCACCAAGCTGAAGACAAAAGGCTAGTCAGCCTGTGGAGACACTGTTTTGCTGTTCCCATTGCAACTTCATGCTGACATCCAGCTGCCAGCAGGAAGAGGGTTAAGCAGCACATATCACATGGCACAGTTCTGTTTACTTCTCATAATCAGGGCTGGCATCCAAATCCGGAAGAAGATTAGTACTTAACCGGAGACCCTGAAACAATGTGTTTCATGTTGGTATTCCTGTAAAGCTATGCAGTCTGCCATAAGCTCACTTGCAGAGACCTGCTCATCCCTGCAGCCCTCAGGGAGCTGTTGGGAGAACATAAAACACACAGTTTTAGGAACAAAGACTAGATTCGGCTGAACTGCATTTATTATTGGTCTAAGTTTGAAGCCGGGGAAGTTTTTGTTAGGAATTAACTTACACCATAATAACTTGATCCCTACCAAAGCAGGTCCTGGCTGAATGCTGGTTTGAGATTAGTGCATGAAGCTGTTCAGGCTCGATAGTAATCAGCCTAGGAAGTGGGACTGTGCCCCTTGGCATGAGGGTTTGAATGGGTGTCACTCAGGAATTTGGCCAGTACTGAATACAAGCAGTTGCGGTGCTGGAGAGCCAAGTATAGTATTCAAATTAGATTTTGAGGTGTGGTTTTGGACAAGAGGGAAGGTGTAATTTTGCAGCATGGTATATAGCTTACCATTGCCATCAGCTTGGGCATAACTGTAGCAAACTTCTAAGGGGCCCAAAGGCAGGGTGTGATTTACCTTCCTTCCACTCGTCCTGCACAAGGCAGATTCTTCTGTTTTTTCTCTCTAACAAACTCATTTCTGCCCATATATACACATAGACTTCATGGGGCTTTTTCACTTCTGTACAGTACCAGTCCATTTGTGAAGACCTTCCTTGTCCTTCTTAGAGCTTCAGCACATGGCAGCAACCTGCATTGCTGCCAATTTCCAAAGCAGTTTCTGAAGGCTCCTATTATCTCTTAAGAATTGCAGAAGTCTGTTTTCCCCCATGTTTCCCAAGATCCTTTTTTCATCACTACCACATTTTTCATGTGTCTCACCTGAAAATTCTGATCATCCATGGATAAAGTTTACATGAATTAGTGGAAAAGAAAGGATGGAGAGGTGTACTCTTCCCTCCTCCCTCCTCCCCTTCCTGTGATGAAGCAAAAGCTAATGGAAAAAGAACTTCTCTTGACCCATTCTGGTTGTTATTGGTGTCTATCTGTTCAGGAAGCTCTTGGTCTAAAGGGGAATAGGACAAGCACAGGCTTGAAATAAGCTTGCCCGTCTGTCTTGTTACTAATGTCAGAAGGACCCTCCTTTTTTCTCAATAAAGTTGACTTCTGTCATATTATCCACACATTAAATATATTGCAGTTTGACTCTGTCTTGAATTAACCTTTTTATATTGATCTTGCACTAAACAGGGTTGTTATAAGAAAAATGGAAAGCTACTTGAAGTTCCAGAAATTATCCCAGATTCCTTTAGTTAGAAGACTTGTGGTAGATGTCTTAAGGTGCTAGCAAGGTATTGGTTTCAGGAGATATTGACAGTTCTTGTATGGGTATTGCTGGAATGAGGCTTTGGGGACTTCTGAAACAAGTGGCAATATATATTCCACGTCTGTTTTGTACCGGGGTAATTTGCCTTCTGCATGGTAACCAACATTATCAATCATCTGAGTGCACCTTGCCTACTGAAACAAGTGGTTATAAATGTTCCCTGTCTGTTTCTCCCAGGGGTAATTTGACTTTTATGTGGTAACTAACACTGCTATCTGTCATCTGCATGCACCTTGCCTCACTTAGATCATTCCTTAGTAGACAAAATGGATGACAAACATCATGGCAATGAGGACTTGTAGACTGCATGCAAACTGCATGTCCTGCTGTTTGGGTTACATGTTTCTTGCCAGTGACAGGATGTTGGGGTTGGGCTTTATGTTTGTTTGGGTTTTGGGTTGTTTTGTGGTTTTTTTTCCCCCTAATGTATTATGATGCAGGAGCTGGAATCTGCTAATTCTATTATTCCTATTATATCCATAGTGCATATATTGCAGTAGAAATTATTCAGGCATTCCTTAGGTAAAGAGTAAAATACCCTGAGATCACAGATCTGAAAGAAAACACAACCCAGGGTATGTCAAAGCATGAACTTAACAGCCATGCATGCTACTGTGTAACCACTAGGAACCACTTATCTGTTGTGATAAGTTGAATTGCAAATGTTTTGCTTAGCAACTGTTGCAAAGGAAAATTGTCAGGCAACACCAAATTGGGAATGGTGAGTATGGAAGGCATTGCTTAAGAGATGAGCTGTACTCTGACGTATTATCTGTGACTAAATGATTTGGCATTTTCTTACACAAACATGTAAGAATAGGAGCGTTTATGAATATGCATTACCACAAGTTCAACCTATTTTCCTAGCTTCACAAATGCTCTTGCTGGGTTTCTGTGTGTAGCAGTATCTCTAGGCAACTTCCCAGGTGCAGGACAGCAGGGTCAAAGAGGTTGATGTGGTAGCAGCTTCCACAGCTAGTCCTTGAACAGCCATGGTAACTCAAGAATGGTGGTTGGCTTAGTCATTCTTCATCATGAAACCAGCCCCTTGCCCATAAAATGAATCATGTACCTGAGAGGACTGTGACTGATACTGTGTTTGAGATTTTTCCTCCTGTGGAACTGTACCAACGTTAAGTGTGGTGTAAGCACGGGTGTGAATGAGGTACTGGTGCGTCTGCTCTTAAGTACATAGACAGAAAAGGCAAAATGATGAGTGACACTCTATGAAGGGGGCTAATTCAGTGGGTTTTGGGCCTAAAGTCTGAAATAAGAAGTTGATAATAAACTAAATGCCTGATTTAAGCATTTACATTAGGCAGTGTCAGCTTCCACACATCTCCCACCCTTGCTACTGTAACCTTAACAAGGTTGTAGGATAGGCATGTGAGTAGCAGATGGGTATCAAAATACAAATACTGTCAGGGTAAGAGCACTTTCATTAGGTGTTACTTATTCATGGGAGAAATGATTAAATGCAAAAGAAACCTACCTTGAACTGGTACATGAGATGTACCTCAGAGTGTGCGGAAGCCTTTCTATTGGGTTATCTGTAAGAGGGTGCTTGACTCATGTCTTAAGCACTTCTTTTTAGTTGATTATTAAATTCTGTTAAAAAAAAATTAAAAAGTATGGGTCAGGGTACAGCTTAGTAGTGGTCTGCCCAGGCTACTTGCCCAGTCTTGGAGCGAAGATGTTATCTCTTTCTGAAACTCTTCCACCTGAGTCTGAGACATTTTTGCAAGTCTTGTCCCTTGCAGTGTAAGAACAGGAGAGGACATCCTTCACTATGGTGGGTCACAGCAGCTCTGATATGAGCACTGGTATCATTTGCTGTGCTTTGAACTTACAGTTCTGTCATTCTGGCTGCCCTATATGGGGTTTGTGTCATTCTTTAGCAGAAATCCTCTTTGTTGCATGCCACATTAGCTCCCACATAAAGGTGAAATCCTTACTACTGCATCCTCCCCTCAACTGAAATGACTTGTGTAAATCACTTGCCTTTCCATAGGCAAAGACCTCATTTTATATGTGAGGAGCAGGAGCCTCTCCAACCTCCTTGTCCTACTGAGCCCATGGGGTTTCAGGCACGCCTGTAAAGAGGTGGATGTTGCTGTTATGGATGTAAGTGTTCTAGCTGTTGTACTTGATCCCTTCTGCTTTTCTTTTGTAGCTGTGCTGATGAGCACACTGAAACAGGCCCTGGGGATCCTCCACAGCTGCTGCAGGAGGCAGGTGCTGCTGGCAGATACTGGGGAAGCCTGTGCTGTTTTTACTGACTTCCTCTTCCTTGCAATTAATGGAGAAAAACTGTTAAAAAAAAAAAAAAAAAAAAAAAAATCCTCTTTATATTCACCTGCTTTTCCAAGGGCTACATGGTTAGTGGAAAGTAAATGGTGTCTCCTCTCCTTNTTTCCCCTTCAATTAAAGGAAAAAAAATTTTAAAAAAAAAAAAAAAAAAAAAGAAATGCTCTTTATATTCACCTGCTTTTCCAAGGGCTACATGGTTAGTGGAAAGTAAATGGTGTCTCCTCTCCTTCTTTCAGCTCTGGCCTGTGTGCTTGCCTTTTAGCCCAGCACAGGGTGCCCCTCTCAAGGAGGGGTGTCCATCTTGGTCCCACTGCCCCAGTGGGGCAGTGCTGGGTTTTGGTCTGCCTGGAAGATGGGGGGATGGCCATGCTGCTGCCTTCCCTGTCAACAAGAAGGCACTCTGCCTGGCTAGCAAGCCAGTCATGCCTGCACCCTGTGAATATATGGGCTTCCTTAGCATAACTTTGTCCACCGAGCTGGGAAACTTGGCAGGTATATCTGCTAATACAAGAAATCAGCTGACTTGTGTCAGGAAGCAGGGGCAAGAGTTGGGAGACCAGCTCTGGTAACTAAGGCTGCTGAGCAGGTATCCTTCTGTGTGTGCTTCAGGGGGGCACTGAGTGACCACAGCTCACTCTGTGCTTGCTCAGAAACAGTGCCTGAGAGTACAGATATGGAGAGCACAACTTTGCGCTCTCTCATTTGTCATATCACACCAGGAAATTACTAAGGGTCCTCAAAGTGATTTTTCCAGGATTGGATAAAATCACATGTAACCTAAATTGAGGTACTAGTAAAGGGTTTAAAAGGTTGTGGGATGGTAGAAACCTGGAATGGTGCTCTGGTTCTGTGGGAACTCCTTTCCTATTGCTGGTCTTGGGTGAGCATCTCTATGAGTTTAGCTTCAGTCTGCCAGTACACTGCTTAGGGTCCATAGGCTTTTCCAAAATGTCTGGAATTCTTCCATGCTCCTGGGCGGAATGAGTCCTTTTCCATGTGCTAAAGAGACTGTCCCTGGGTAAAAAAAAACATTCTGCTGTGCCACGGACCTAGGGTGGGGACTTCTGTGGTAGCTTGTGACCACTGCTGTAGAGCACCTCTGCATTCTTTTAATGGGTGCCCCCTATTTTGAAAACCATAAAGTGCACAGGTTTATTGGCCAGTGAATTGTGTAGCAGAGTGCTTCATGCACCACAGAAAACAGGATGAGTCCATGTCCTGGGGAATTTCAAGGTAAAATTAGTGGTTCCAGCTACCTGTGTGCAAGTATAATGCAATGGGCATATTTGTACTTTGTTCTTCCCAACAGATTAGACCACAGATTGTTTCCTGTGGTCAGGAGCCACATCTGAGAGTTTCAAGAGCAACATAAGCAAGTTGGGGACCTTGTAGCTAAAATAACATACATTTCAGGTGAGGTCAGAGCTTATGAGAAAATATTAAATAGAAAAGCTAAGAAGGATATGGGTTAGAGATATGCTTGTGTGCATACTCAGTTTAGGCAAATAATGTGCTGTGGTAGTTCATAGGTTTTTCAATGTTCTGTATTATAGGGGTGTTGAAGCACGGCTTTCTGAAGCAGCCCACTTCTGTTATTCACCCAAAATTACAATATTTGTAAGACTTTCAAAACTTACAATACACAAGGTAGAAAGCACCCCATCCTTGAAATGGTTTCACCTCTGCCTTTGAGAGAAGGACACCTCCCCATGCTACCCATAGAGCTGCTGTACTTGGCGGCATTTTTCGCTGGTAGTTAATATGCAACTACAATGTCCACAGAAGGCCTAGATTTGAACAATTACTTCTGTACCTTGACAATGTCTTTTTTCAGGAGTGGCAAGGGAGGGGCAGGAAAGAGGAGATTTACTTTGTATTGCCTTGAAGAAGCTAAACAAACCAGCTGTCAGCCACAGAGTATTGATTTGGCCTTTACTTAAGTCGAACTCTACATAAAATCTTCTGTGGATGTATGGAGCAATTGCTGCATAATTATGTTCTGCTTTTTCCTAATGAACTGTAAAGCAGAAGTAAATGGAACATCTGTTGATTTAGGGAGTTTGCTTACAGAAACACTCTCTTGTTGTGCAGGTGCAGGACCCCACTGTGCTCTGCATGCAGGCATAGCACATCCTGCTGTGCTGGTATTGTAATGTCTGTAATTGTTCATCCTATTGTTCCTCACTTGTACCTGCAGTCTCATTTCTAAGATACGGCTGTGCATTAAGCAGATGAATTGGTGGGCAGTTCAGGGCTCTTTCCTGGTTACAATACAACTGAATCCTTGAGGATTTATCACCAGTGACTTTTATTTGTCATTGTGTTATTTACTTGCCTTTGATTAAATCTAGTTATTCACAGCTAAGCTTTATAAATCAAAATATGATTTCAGCTTATTGATCATTGTATTTTTCTCTCTTCACTAATAATTATATCAGGTAGTATTTGTGCTTGTATGAAATGTGTAGCTCTCCCCACCACCAATCCCCTCTAGTTCTCTCCATGGTAGAAACTGGCCACTTTTTGCTTTTGTTTTCCATTGTCTAGATAAGTTTATATTCCAGAAGAGAACAACCCTCTTGCCTAATGACTATTTACCTTTGAAGGGTCAATGATGTTATGATAACAACAAAGTTAGAGAAAACAAGTCAGAAGTCAGGCAATGAAGAAGAAAACTGCAAACTGCATGCATGGAGGTGTGCCCTGATGGGACAAGGCAAATAAGTTTGTTCTTTATTAGACAACAAATAAGTTTGTTCTTTATTAGACAACAAATAAGTTTGTTCTTTATTAGACACCAGTGAACACACACTGCAACAGTGTAGGAAGCCAGACTTAATTAGTACTGCTGCTTACTGAATGGCTTGTTATCAAAGAATAAATAGGTTAATATTTCACTTTGGGGTAAGGCGTTGATTTTCAAGAAAAGCTGAAACCAATCAGGAATTTAATACAACAGTACATAGGAAGGGGTGCACTACTGTTATCTTGCATCTTTCAAGGATGGCACATTGCCTGTTACATTACTAATGATTTGCTTGATCAGCTGATGTTTAGTGGTGCTAGGAGGTTAAGGCACCTTCCTGGAAATAAAACCCTACTGATAACCAAAGCAGCTGTGGGCTTTGGTAGCCCAGGAAAGGGAAGGGAGGATGGAGACAAAGCCCCAGTGGTGTTTGAGCTTGATGCCATTTTAATGGTTAGTCATGATCACTTAAAGCTTTCATTAGGAAGATGGTGTTGACTTAATGCTTGTGGCAGGTGCAGTCAGTTCAGCTGTACTATGGCAGCCAATCTGTTTGAGTGTGATGGTGGTAATGAAGATGGAGCCTGTTGTCTGGAGGGGCTGTGCTCCTATTGTGTTGTCCTCAGCTGCCCTTTGTCATGAGATCTGTATGGCCTTGAGTAATGGATTTCCATTACTCTGCCTAGGAGATGAGGCCTGTGATGGGATACTCATATGAAAATGCCACCTGGCACAGAAGGCTAGTGGATTGCTCTTGGCACCACAATTAAACTAACTTTGTGTTGATCGGGTCTGGTACAACTTTTGACAGTGAAGTACAATTGTTTGTCATACATGAGGTGGGAATTCAGTTTCTGTGTCAACTGCCACATCTCTCTTCTGAAGATAAAGAATTTGAACATGATATACTTTAAGGATTGAGAAACTTTTCTGGGGCTTGTATTTGGTTTGAAAGAAGACTTTGGACCTAGAGGTAGAGCAGCTGTGGCTCAGGCACATGTTTATCCTTGCTGTATCTCTTAGTGGACTAGCAATGTTCAACAGTGGGGCAGGGTAGAATTGTCTTTAGAACTGTGGCTGAGGTTTTTGAGACTACCCTCTTGTTAAGAATGGAAAAACAGCTTTTGGGAACCTCGTTACCCAGTGTGCAATTATGCTGCTGCTTATGTGCTTATGCTGCACTGGATGGTGTGCAATTAGTCCTGTGTACTGCAGTGTTCAACAGCCCATCACATGTCAGCTTGCCTTTAATTCTTTTGCTATTATGGTTTAAGTTTGAGCCCAGGAATCCTCACATAAATTTAGATGTAGCCATGGCACAATGCTGAAATGTAATGCTGCGTCCTGTTGTAGGCACCGTCTACTACAATGTGACATGCAAGTTCCAAACTGTATCTTGCATGGCATCTTTCCCTTCCTTTGTCAGTTTGGAAGAACCTGGGTGAATGGATGGCACTGCATTAATCCATTAGCATTTATGAGGCCAGAGCAACAAGCAGTGCTTTCATGCAATGATTTCACCTGCAAGATTCTCTTCATGCCCAGGCGAATTGGGAGAGGAGCTGTGAGGGTTCCTGGCACAGTAGTTAGAAAGCCAGCTCTCACTCACACTTCAGGAACATGTGTTTCCTGGGGTGGTCGCCGTGTGTGGAGGGCTGCCGAGGTCTCTGTTAAATTCAGACAAGGGGGATAGAGATGAATAGCGACACAAAGGCCCTTTAAGAACGAGCTGGCAAAAAAAGAGCTCAGTATTTAAATTTAGTGCAGACGAAGAGGGAAAAAAATTCCCCGCAGCATCTGGTTTATATTACTGCTCTCTGCTTCAGTAGAGGGTGTGTTTACAGTGAAGCTCTCCAGTGTTTAGCAAGGCGGATGCTCAAGCTGTCCATTTCTGGGGGACTCTGAGCTCAGGGTATGCCTTGCAGCTACCCCTATGTTCTCCCTTTGGCCTCTTTAACTAAACCTGTCTTGGCTGTTGAACCAGATGTGCTAGGAGGGTTACTCTGTTGGACCCGAGGTGTCTGAGCACAGCACTTCATCTTCCAGGGCTATCCAAAGCTTGCTGTCCTGACTGCTTTCCATTTTGCTCAGCCTAGAAATGGAGGCAAATAGTCCCCTGATTATCAGTTTATGCAGACATATGACCGGTGGCTACCTACAAAGACTATAAAACTGTTGATGCATCTGTGTCCTGGCTGCTTTAATGCTTTGAACAGAGCTGGTCACTTTTGACTAGTTCTAAATGCAAGGTTGAAGCTCAGCGTGGGAGGTGGAAAGAGCAGAAGGACGGCTGGGTTTTAGTTGTGGTAGAATTTCTCTTCTCTGTGTGTGTGTTTTGTCTATTAAAGTGTGGTTTGTGGTCTCTGAGCAGTTTCTTCAGAGGCAAGCACCAAAAGGAAACCTGAACATAGTAGTATTGGTGGAGCGAGCTACTTGTCAGAAAGTAGCAGACCTTTGCACAAGTCTGTGGTAACCCATGCAAATACTCCCTTCCACCAGTACCTTGTGAATCTTGTAGTGTATCTCCTTGAGGACTGACTGTCCCTCCAGTCACATATTGCTGTAAAAGTTCAGTTGTTAGACTGCAGTGAGCGCCTGTGTTCTGTTTGGCAGGGAAGTTAAAAATTCTCCTGAGTTCAGTAATAATACAATTGTATTGCAGGCTTTCTTCATGTTCAGGGATAAAATACAAATTTTTTAGACATAGAGCTATGAAAAAATAATTCCTAACCCACAGGGCTGGTGATTGTTTCAGTGTCTGCTGTTTGAAACTTCTGGGAATAGATGCCATATGCTTCCAGGCAAAAGGAAGAGGAATGGAAAATTCTGGATTTATGTTCATATATAATACAGATTTTTTCATATGGTCATTCTCTCCAGCTGCTGCTGGACCAAAGCCTGTTGCCAGCACTGCCAGACTGAGATTGAAGCTTACAACACAAATAAGCTCTTCCCTAGCTATTTTTGCAATTTCCCTCATCCAAAAAACCCACAGAATTCATCCCCATTTCCCCTTTTTTCTCCCTGTCCCAGAACAAGTCAGAAGCAATTCTCATCTTGCAGTTTTCATCATTCCTTCTCTTTAGACAGCAGCAAAGGCAAATAATCATTAATCTTTGTCTGATTCCATCCAGATCAGTTCCCCTCAACTATCAGACATGCTTTAGAACTGAGTACATCTCCCTATAGATGAATTAAAAGTTAAGCCTCTCTGCCATCCTCTTCCAACCAACCATGGTCTATTGAATTGCTGTATTGAACAACTCTTTTTCCCAGGGACTGTCCTCCTAGGGACAGCTTGCTAGCAGGGGGGAGAAAACACCTTTCCTACACTTGGGAACTGCAGGGTTGATGGCAAAACTGACAGCATGGTATGTATGCCTTGTTCTCTTGGTAATGCTTTGGAAGACACTGGTACCAAGGGGGATGTTCAGCAATTACTGCAAAGGGCCAGTCCTTCTCAAACTGTTAGAAAAGTTCTCTGGCTAAAAATGTGTATACTCTTAACTGTAGTATTACAGTGGGTTTCTTTATTGAAAAGTGTGTTTTCCAAGGGGAAAAAGCAATACTGGGGTTGCTTTTTTGTGTGTTTAGTTTTTTGGTGGTGGTTGTTTGGGTTCTTTATTATCATTATTATTATTTGGTGTTTGTTTAACAAAATGTGCCAGATACTGGGAATGCAGAGATCCCAATATTTTGCCCAATTTCCTTTCCCTTGTGCAAAATATGTTTGGGTATGCGGCTGTAGTTCACTTGTATCTGTGGTATAGTTTCCAAAGGGAATGGGATCTCCCAGGATTTGCACCTGTCAGATTCCTGTAAAGTGCCATTCTACTTGGCAGCTTATTGTGGTAGATGCCCTTAAATAAGTTCCTGCACAGAAAACAAAAATGGGAGCATGAGGTATCTGAGCCACGCTTCCTGAAAGACATCCCAACTCCACTGCTGAAGAAAAACCCTGAAACCCTTGACAAAGTACTTCTTATATATGCTCTTGTTGAAAACAGGACCTTTTTTATAGAGCAGAAAAAAAGATCTCCGATTCACCCTATTCAATACCTCAGATTGTCAAAGCTGTCCTGAAACTTGCTCACTTTTCTAAAAACAGTGAAATTGCAACTATTGTTTGGACACACTCTTCAGTAAGAATGTAGTTGGGAATGTGGTTAGGGTTGAAATGGAGCTACAGAAAGAAAGGGAAAATTCTAATGACTTTAACGTAGAAATGTCTAAAAAAATAATAACTTTGTTTCTGGTGGGATTTTACTGTTATTCCATCTTCTCTCTTTCCCAAAATAATATTTGCATTAATGCATTGCATCTTGGGACATCTGGCATGACAAATGAGAAGTGTCCCAATGCTCTTCCAGCATAATCTGCTAAAAAAAGGGGAAGGGGGAATATCTAGCTCTTTTTATTCAAATTAGCTAAGACACCATTAACCCAGAGGTGTACTCATTTTACTTGACGAAAATACATGATTTTTCACCTTGAATCTCTCTTCTAGTTCTCTGCCCACCTGAAAACTCCTCCTTAGATAGGGAAAACACTGGGGTATTTTTTCTCTTATCCCTTAGCTGGGAGTTCTGAGCTTTGGAAACAGTACTAACGTTTTTATACCCAGTGTGATGCCTCCTCCTCTGGCCCACTGAAGAATGCACCTTTTATACCAATGACCTTTCCTATAAATGGAAAGGCTCTGGGTATGTGCAGAGTACAGTGAAAAAAACCCAACCCTAGTGCTGGCACCCGCCATCCGGTTTACATCATCCATCCTCTCTTGTGGTGAGGTCTTTGACCTCATCTCCTAGAAATAAGCAAAAGCAGGAGTGTGAACGTGTCTGTGGGTAGGGCTTAAATCACACTCTGTCCTCAGCCACTGGAGCTGCTACAGCTCCTGCCTTCAGATTATTCATATGCTCACCACACATGCCAAGTTAATTCCCCAGACAGATACAGTAGCATGGTGTTACGAATCTAGGTTACATCTGGGCTTCTCGCAGAGGAGTAGAGTGTGACTTTTACAGAAGGTGGTCCTGGGCTGGTCCCCACGTCCTCCTCACCAGTCAAGGGAGATACCTGTTTGCACAGGGCATCGATGCTGGACTTGCTTCCCT
This sequence comes from Agapornis roseicollis, assembly GCA_002631895.1. Classification (NCBI taxonomy): domain Eukaryota; kingdom Metazoa; phylum Chordata; class Aves; order Psittaciformes; family Psittacidae; genus Agapornis; species Agapornis roseicollis. The sequence continues at coordinate 101,031 of NDXB01014494.1, forward strand.
GCCACTCTCTTGTGCTCCGTTTCTATGAGAACATCGTTTGAAGCTTCCAGCTCTTTGAGGTGGAAAAGTAAAAATGGAAAACGTTTCCTGATGGGCTGAACTGGTTGGTAGTTGTGTTTTCCTTCCAGTTCTTTTTGCAGTGTTTCCCCTTATGTTCCCATATGCTTTCCTGTCATCAGGATGGTGAAAGTCTTGCTGCTAGGTTTAAAAAGAGATCAAATTTTTCCCATTAGTATCTGGCAAAGTGTTCTGTGTGTCTGCTTTTAAATAATCCAGAAGCTCTTTACGGCTCCTTTGGACTTGGTTGGAGTCACCAGACATTTTCTGTTGTTCTGCCACTGTCCCCCGCAGTGCAGGGTTTGATCCCAGCCTCTTGCAGTCAGTGGAAACATTCTCCTTGGTAGCCTTTGGGTCAAGTCCAGAAAGTTTTCTGCCTGTGTTTCCCAGGCTTTCCCTAGATAAGCTATTCTAACAGGCTCTGTCCCCTCCCAGAGTATTGCAGTTCCGTGGTACACGTATCTTTAACCCTCACTTCCTTTTTCCCTTTTCATAAAAGTTTTGGAAAATTAAAGTGTAAAACCATAGCACAAGCTTTTTAAATGATAAATGCTACTAACAGACACTAGCTCAGAGCTACAGTGCTACTTAGAACTGAAACTGCCTTTGCTAATGGTTCAAGTTGAATAAAAGATCAAAGGAAGAAAAATACCCACAAGCTTGAATGCTTCCCTTTCCTTTTTAATCTTTGATAATCAGTCCCACATCTGACTTCTTTTAGGGTTTCTTAGTTTGGTAGACTGCGTAAACAGTTTCAAGACAAATAATTAAGGTAAAACCAGGTAAATGTATGAGGGTTGGGTAATGAGATCAAGAAAGTCCTTAAAGGCTTAAAGTTAGGTTGCATTCTGCTTAGATTACCAGTCTGGAGTCTTTGTGGCCATGAACAGGGTAAAGTAGCATGAATTTGAAGCAAAGACAACAAATTGCGGAAGCAGAGAAGTGTTGTGCTGTCCTCAGCCAGATGTTAGAGTGATCCAGCATTGCCTCCATCTCTCTTAATGCAGTTGTTCTGCTGGAGTGCCTGAAACACTGAACCACAGCAGTCTGGAACAAAACTCCTGCTGTAATTACCCATTATCATAATTTTTAATCTTCAACTGTATTTTTTAACTTGCTTTAAGATCTCCATTGTGCTCTGAACACATGCTGGCAAGACTTGACCTCCTCTGCTTCTTTGCTTCACTGCTGTACTGAGCCTCAGTTCCTACACTTGCTGTGTACTAATCTCTACTAATGCCCTGCACCTCTGGTATGGCGCCTACATCGGATAACCCTTGCCAGGCTGTTTTTTCCTGCCAGTGCTGTTTCTGGTACCTTGGCTCAGGTACTCGGACACCTTTACTCTGTTTTTCACTGTGCTGTCCAGGTATACCCACAGACTTGGCACGGATCGGTCAAAGCACACCTCAGGACCAGTCATGGCTATATATGCTGCAGAAAGATATGAGATCCCATTACTTGCAGGGCATGTGGTGGTAAGGTGGTGTTAAACTTGCAGTGGCATGCAGATGCCTTAGGGCCTATGAGGATGCTCACTAATTAGACCACTCCTTGGGCTGTGATGCACACTGAGAAATAGCTTGCTACATAGTGCTAGTGTAGACAGTTTGAATCCTGTTTCATCCTAGCCCTGAGATGACACATTCATGCCTCTGCAAAGAATATGTCTTAAGATCCCAGAAAAGACCACCTTCATAATCACACCACCCACAGTAGCTTTAGCACTTTTGGTATACAATTAAAAATAAGTCACAATAAATACCTTTCCCCACAACCACAGGACAGACAGACACTGATGTATATATATCTGAGTTTGTATTGCTCTTGGATGTTTTATGTGCTGGGTATTTAAACTGTAAGTGAAAACTATTGAACCTATAGCTGTGCAAATGTGTCTGCCCACCTAAAAGCTGCAGCCTGGGAGGAGAGATGCTTGTGGTCAGTTCCCAGTAATTCACTGAGGACCTGATCATCCTGACACTGCTTCTCTGTGCACTGCTGGAGGCCTGCATGTTCAATGGGGCATGTACTGGACACACTGGTAAGCTTGTGCCAAAGTAGGGACCTACTTCATGCATGAGAAGGTGCAGATCTCAGCACCATCCCAATTATCTGTGTTGGCTTCACAGGGGTGACAGCAGTAAAAAGTGACTACAACTGCTGCTCTGTGTGTATAAGTGACAGGAATACATCTTAGGGGCAGAGAAGCACATCTACCTTTTTATTGTCTCACTGTTAGGCTGCATGGCAGGGACTTAGGTGGAAGGAAGAAGGGGCACCATGGTGGTCCCTATTCAGTGCTCTCAAGGCTCAGTTCCATATTTTGACGTTTACTGCTCATGTGGGTTAGCAATGGGACTTTTTTTGCAGTGCCTTTATGTAAACATTCAGTATCTTGCCTACACCCAGCTCAGTTCAATCCTTTCACCCAACAATAGATGTGACATTCCCTGCTCTGATCTGACATTTCATTTCCCTTTAGAGTGGCTGATAGATCTCCTATCCAGCTCCCACACTGGCTCTTAATTATCTTATGTCTGAATAGCAACAATATCTTTTTTTTCTGACTTCTGTGAAGCAATCCAATCACACTCACCCAAACAGCGGCAGCAATAATTTTTGTCACCCATCACTCACAAACATGCCCTTCAGTTCATGTCTCTCTGGTAGCACCCCTTTCTTCACCTTGTTAAATATAAGGTAACTGCCTTTATGTTCAAGGCCATATTTTGCCTCTCCCATTTTTGTTATCTCTCTGCAGTGCGATGTCAGCTTTTGCCTCTACCAGCCCCTGGTGCCAACTGGCTGTTCATTAGGTTTTCAGACAAATGTTTTCTTGCTCTTGTTTGTGCTGCCTCTCTTGCTTAGGAGTAATCTGCTGTAGACAACCACAGTTCTGTTGTTTTCCCTCCAATTAGGCTGCCAGCACCAAATGCGTGGATCAAGATACAGCAAACTGCATCATGGCAGTGCAATGTAGCTTTTGGGAACAAGGTGATGGTGCCAAACACTGGAGAGTGCAAGGGGATCATTCCTGTGGTCTTGCATAGGAGGCTGCTGTTCAGAAATAGCTAATGTATCTTGTGGGGATTGTGAACTGTTTGTTGCTTGTTGCTTTTTTAGGCAGGACCAGTCTTTCTTTGGATTAAATCCTTCTTTAGTTTACTATGATCTTGGTAAAGAATGTGACAACAGGTAGGTGTGGGTGTGCTGAGACCACTGCCAAGCACCCTGACTAACCCTGCCTTGTTCTGGAATGCAACGTCTCCACTCTCACTTTTTGAGTCTCATATTGAAAGTGCTTCAGAGCACAGAGCAGCTTTTCACCCTGTGTTTGTGTAGTCCCTAATACAATAAGATCCCTACCCATCTTCAAGGGCCCTTATTTCTTTGGTAGTACACATGCATCACAGTCATCTTGTTCCAGGAGCTGTTCTCTTACTTTTGGAAAATCCAGTATCAAGGGAATGATCTTAATAATTGCAGGCCTTGTTTACAAAGTGAATCTCTGGAGCTGGGAGTGATGCATTTAACAGCTGCAGATAAGCTTGAGGGCTCTGAGCACTGACAACACATGAAGTCAGGGACAGTGATAATGGCCAAGGGGACAAATGTATTCAAAAGTCTTATTTTCTTCCTGTAAATTATAGCTAAGAGCTTGTGTCACCAGTGGTGGGAGTAAAGCCCAAATGTGTAGCACATCCGTGCTATGTAGCTTTCAGAAACTGTTGGATACAGGTGCTTTTGTTCTTTGCTGGGGGTTTCATGCCAAACACTGCTTTGGAGTCCCTTTCTCACTTGAAATGCAGCTATAGGTTCTTTTAGCCAGGACACTTGCCAATACCCCTCGGAAAACCAGGTTATTTCAAGTTTTTTCTGCCTTCTAGTCCTGCAGCCAGAAAAGCCCAAAGCAACGCTTTGTGCCGATTTTGTAGCATCATATAAAGCAATGGGCAAATACATTAAGTTGGCTCAATTATCCAACCTGTTTACTTACCTCTGTATTTAGAAAGCTTTGATAAATTAAGCTGTAACTGCCTCTTCCTCCCTTTCCCTTCATCAGCAAGGTAAACAGCCAAAGAGCCACAGGAAAAGCAACACCTGTGAATCCTCCCAGGAAGCTGAAGGAAGCAGCCAAGCCTTAGGACAACATTATGCAAGATGGACACAAAGGCTCCTGGTAGTCCCAGATGTTTCTAAATCTATACAATAAAAGGGCTTTCAGCCAGATCAGCTCCTGTGCTGCTGGCTTTGTGGACTTAGGATAGACTGATAATCGTCATTCCTCCCCCTACCCCTTGGGAGCAGAAGCACATCTTCAGCAGAGGGGTTGTGTTATGCCTGCCTGCGGAGCAGTTATGAATCTGCTGGAGGGGCAGCACTTCCCTGACCTGGTTTGGGTTGAAAGAAGTCCTGTGCTCTCAGGCAAGCTAAGGCTGGAGCAGATCCACATGTCTTGATCCATGTTGCAGTTCCAGGTGTTCAATGTCCTCCCCATCAACCTTTTCCTGGGACCCAGTGGGTGACACCTTACCATGAAATCAGTACTGGTCTGAATACACCTTCTGAGAGTTTGTCTGGGTGGTGAGATGGAGCATACAGGCGAGCCATCAGGGGCATTTTCATCCTGGTGTCCTGGCCCAATCCTGCACGGAGCAGTTGGAGCTCAGCCTCCATGAATCGAACCACTTTCAGTGATTTGTTGCCACTTTACAGTCCATAAATACTAGTGTTCTAGTGCTCAGCAAAATGATTTCTTCCAGTATATCTTCAAATGCTATAAAGCATTTGGGAAGCTCAGCATATAAAGTGCAGACACAAGCTCTGTTTAATTTTTGTTATGAGAGAGCTTGAAGTAAGTTGACATTTATGAGCTGATTTCATAGAGAAGAGCATAATGAAGAGTCTCATTAGTCTGAGCTGCACAATGAGCTCTAGAAGACTATACTTCTAGCTGCTTGATCTACTTGTACAGGGTTTTTCTGCATGCTTTTTGCATGTCTGAAGACTTCTTGTAAGTTCCTAGCTATTAGTGCTCCTTGGTAACTGGGATAAAGAGAGCTTGCACTTTACTGATCTGAAATGCCAGTTGACTCATTGATTTTATGGCCAGTAGCTTTCAAATGCCAGAGGCAGATTCTTGCTGAAACGGTGCAGCTCTGTAGCAGAAATGGAGTTAAAGGCTCCAAAGGCACAAATGTAAAGAACAAATATTTACCATGTGTTGGACAGGAAGTATGCTGGGTTGAGATTTCTGCCCTCACCACTTTAGCCCGTTGTTGGCTAATAACAGAGATTGTTCTGACTCCAGAGCAGATATTACCACACCAGTGGAAAACCAGTGTGGAAGGGATTCTGGCTTTTTCCTTTTGTCCTGCCTTCCAGGAGAGGAAAACTAAAAAGTGTGCAAGACACTGAGAGCTGTGTTCTGCTGAACAAAAATGAAAACTCCTACACTGAATTTAGTTGTGATTCTTGCAAGTGATGTGCTGATTCACCACCGTAATCCAAAAGGATGCATTGATTGTTAGGAGGGTTTATTTTCCCTGTGCAGCAGTTTCTAATTCCTCTGGACAAGGAGACGCTTTGGAGGTGAACTTCAAATTCCCACTGAGATCCAGCCTGGATTATGCAGTTGCAATTAGGGCTGGGGCTGTTACTGCTATGGTGTTGTTTTCATCCTCAACTGCAGAGATGGGTCATGGGAAGTGGGTAAGAAGCAGTGAGTGAGCTCTGTTTCCAGGTTTCAGGGGCTGTGCTCTGGAGTTATGAAGTTCAAGTAAACTCACAATTTTCCTTTTCACCCTCAGTAATTCCTTACACAGACACGAAATGATTCCTTAGGTGGATGCTGGTAACACGTAGTATGGTGTGATGATACCTCCCATTTTTAGGCTGCAGTGCTTCAGAAGCAGCGCGGGCTATATTTTGTCTTTCGGCCACGCTTGGAACTCAACAGCTGCAATTAGTCCAGAACAAGACATTAGTACTGATGCCAGTGGTGCTAAACTCCTTTTGTGCAGCTGGTGAAATAGTGCTGCTGTGTTTGCAATGATTCCTTCTGAATATCTGTTTAACTCCTTGGCCTTTCTAAGAGAATTGAACAACTCCATTAGAAAGCAAAGCTTTTCATTCTGCAGCGTTGGTCTTGTTGACCATCACACCTGTAAATCTTTAGAGGTCAGCTGCTGACAGTGTAACTCTTGAACACAAACCAAGTTCTTTGAACCACCCCCATGTCCCGGAGAATCGGCTTGGAGAGTAAATGCTGAAATGTTTTTCTTCTTTTCAAAATTGTTAGGTGGCCTCAAGTGCAAAACAATGTGCAGTGGAGGTATTTCAGGTTAGAAGATGAATTTGGAGGTTATGGCAAATGGTGGCTGATCTCTTAATTCAAGTTCAAACAAAAGGCACTTTGGGTGGCTCCCTGGAATTGTGATGAGGACTGAGTAGAGGAACTCCAATCCCTAGAGCTCCTCTGTGGGGAAAGGACAGCTGTTTGTGAGGACTTTTGGGCATCCTAGCAGACATCCAAATACACCAAGGAGGAGGTGGGGGCTGTAGGACTGCACTTCCTCCATCACAGCTGAAAACCACTAATATGTATGTGTATTAAGCTTATGTCCCCTGCAGTCTGTGGGCACAGAAACTATTCATTGGGCCAGGAGACCATGTTTTGGCTCATCTCATCACAATTGCACTTCATGAAGGGCCCTTTCAGCACCCAGCTTTCTTTCACCAGACTTGGTGCAATCTGTCTTGTCCAGCCATGGCCTTTCCTGTGCCAAGATGTTGACAGGATCCAGGATTACATTGTAATTACTCCCTAATTAACTGAGAACCTCCTTGTCAGCTTCTAGCACAGCCTTGGGCAGGAAAAGGAACTGCAGCCAAGCTTGTTTTTTGAGTCTGTGTTGGGTGTGGGGAGGGTGATGAGCAGCCTTCCAGGAGACCCCTGCAGTTCTTCTTGGTGCTTTAAGGTGCGAAAGGAAGATTTGGAGAAGGGGTGCCACAGACCCTGTCACCAGGAGGGTGAAAATCACATGGAACCCTGGGGTTTAATGCTGGTAATGAATTAGTGCTGAGTGCAGGGAAACTTGGACTGGATGGTTGAGACTTGTTTCATGGCTTTCAGTCCAAAAACTTCTGATTAATAAACTAATGATGGCCTAGTCTGTTCAAGGAGCAAGAGAGGTTTGCAGTGGCTGTGGGTTAGCATCCTCTTTATTTGATACAGTATATTCAGCTCCCAGACTACTCAGGTGGAAAGGATCACACTCTGGGGCAGCTGGAACTGCTTTATTAGTAGTTCTGTTGCTTGAAAAAAAGCCATGTGTGCAGCAGTTTTTTGCCTGCTCCTAATAAACTATTAGTTATTAGCTGAGTGCCTCAGTCGTTGTTCCAGATAATTTCATTTAAATACAATCCCCTGCAGCATGGAATTGGCTGTAGAACTTGTTGCAAGAATTAGCAGGACTGTCTCAGCAGCCTTCTAATGTATGGTGATGTAGCAAGGAGGCGCTGCGGGGAGTTCGCTATCGGCCCATGCCGGGAGCGCAGCCTGGCCGTGCAGTCGGAAGGTCCAGATGCACTCCTCTGAACACACAACTAGCAGAAGAGCAGCACTTGCAGCTAGGTAAACTGATTTTGTTTTCCAGCTCTGCATGCTGTATTGTTTGAATATCCTGCTTTCTTTTCTGGTGCCTGGAAAGGGAGTCTTCCTCTCAGTTCTCCTACAGCACTAGAAGAGAGCCTGGGCTAGCACTCATACCTTTCAGCCTGTTCAAGACCTCACTTTACAGAGCACATGTGCAAACAACATAAAACTATGCTACTGGTCTGAGATTCGTGTGCTAGCAGCACCACCCCTTTCTTAACAGGAGCCAGACCTTTGTGGGAACATCTGAACAGCAGAGCTGTGATGAAATACTTGCTCAAAATTCATCTTTCACAAAAGCAAGGAGACTCCTTGGTTTGCTGTGGACACTGCTTCCCTTTGAGTGCAGTGGTGGTGTTTTGGAGAGGCTGTGCTTCAGTGAATTCTTTGGTTGCTTAAGCGCAAACCTTTCTCCTGACAGAAAGGAGGCAAGCAGCACTGCAGACTCAGTTACAACCCTCCTTCAGGGCTGCTACACAAATATACCAGTCTTTTGGCTGTGTCAGAAAGTTCATACTCACCCATGGGAAGCAGGGCTCCATGGAAGAGTGATTTAGCAAGGAGGTAAGAGCATCTGGAAAGGTCAGATAAAGCTGAAATGTCACTGTCATAGCCACAAAGAAGAACTGCCCCTCCCCCTTTTATTTTTAATATCTGTCATTTATGTGCTTGTGGTAGCTTTGACATTTACATTGTTAAAATTGCTCAGCAGCTGAAGTATGTTATGATGGTTTTCTTGAGGCAAAGAGTTCCCTAGACCCACCCTGGGTGAGGGTGAACTCAAGAGAGTTCAGGAGAACAGGGAGTAGGTTTGCAGTTGGGAGGACTGGGAGATAGCTGGAAGGAGCTAACTGAAGATCATATCTATTTAGAACTTTAGCTACAGGGCCTGGAGCAGTCACCTGGCTGTTGTTTGTAGTTAACTCATGCCTAGTCAGAGGTTAATAAAGTGAACTCTGAAGAAGCAGGGGCTCCCCATGTCATGTCAGAGAAAGGGGTGTGCATGCTTGTTGAAATCGGTATGCACATAGGCTTGTAGAGGTTATCCCAGCAGTGAACCTGCTACATGCTGAGGCCACAGAACAGTTAATCATATTTACTTGCTTTTAGTAATGTTTGTTATTCTTTTTATCTGACAGGTTATATTGTGTCAGAATATGAAGGTCTACTGTTTGTACAGCAGCAGCACACAAATAGCAAGTGCTCCTCTCAGTGCCAGGGATCTTGCTGATGAAGCTGGGGTGTAATAAGAAGAAGCTAAAATCACAGCAGGGGGTGCAGAGACCAATGATGAAAAAGGTGTGCCTGTACACACAGATGCACACACACTCCTGCATTGTCATCCTCATTGTGAGCACTCAACAAGAGGCGGACCTGCAAGGGTGTCCTGGCAATCTGTTATGTCTAAAAATGAAATTAAGACTACAGTATATGGAAAGGTACAAGGACCAAGAAACACTGCTCCATTTGCACCTGTTGTGAAATTGCCATAGAAAATTTATGGTGTGAGACTTGTGTGAAGAAAATCCAGTTGATGGTATGATTTTGTGCTATTATTTAGCAGTAAGTAGTTTTCCAGCTGTGTGAAAATTCCATAAGCCTCAAGATTAACAGAGCATTTGTTTCCTCCTCTTTGGGACAGGGAGTTAGAGGTAAGCAGGGGAGTAATCTCTAGGCTTCTGTGTCTTCAGGCAGCAAGGAGCACATCTGTTGCCTCAGAGTGGGTTGAGCTCATCACTGAGGAGACAGTGCTTCCCACCTGGCAGTGCATTCGTGCCCTCTGCATTGGGGTGCCCCTTACCCTCACCCTCGCAAATACAGGTGATTTGGTTTGGGTTTGGTTTTTCTTTGACCACTCCAGTGCTGACAGCACTCTCCACTTCCGAAAGCTTGTTTGCTGGTGACAGGCAGCACAGCACCCCGAGCCAACTGCCATTGCTAGCAGTGACTCAGGGCGTGGGGAGGAGCAGCTGTGTTGCCCAGAAGGTGGATGGGGCGAGTGGGTGGTTTCAGTAGGTTTCCTAGAATAACAAAAAGGATCCTGTGCAGATGCTGAAGCCAAGGCAGTAAAAATGGTTCTAAACAAGACTGCCAGCATTGCAAGGCCCAGCAGACAGCAAAAATTTCAGCCCCCCCTTCTTCTGTTGATTCCCCCCTAGCCTTTCTGCTGCACTTCTCCAGCATTCTCCTATCTGTCTGTCAAATCTCCTTCTGATTTAGCACTTTGAAGTAAGAAAATAGTTTACTTCTGTGCAGTATATGTAGCTAATGCAACATAAATCTGTTTTCTGATTATTACATTTTGATGGATGTTGTTCTGGACTGGTCTCTGAAGCATATAGGTTGTGAATCCCACTGCAGTTATTAAAAGCATTCATAATCCTGCTCTCTTGCAAAATGGTCTAATGTACCCACACTGGGTTGCTAGTTGTTGTGCTGCTTAAGGTATTATGCTTATTGGAATTTATGTAGGACCTGAAGGGTGCCTTCAGAAAATGTCTCCACACTGGGGAGTTGTCCAGTGGGAACAACATGTGCTCTGTGACTTAGCCCTTCATGGTCTTGAAGGAGGAGTCCTTGAGGAATCTTATCCTTGAGGAGCTGAGGTGTCAGCTCTGCCACTGGTGGTTAGTGGCAGTGTTTTGCAGAGTAGTCTCACTTCAGCATGTCTGAGGCTGTCATGTGGTGAAGGTGGCTCCACCAGAGAAGTTGGAATGCTGGCTCTGGGACTTAGGTTTCCACCAAGTCCTAGGTTACTCTTGCAGCAATAAGAATTGACTGATCTGGTTGTTCTACCAGGCTTTATAATAATGCAAAATTTAGAAGTTTGTGGTTAGCTGTTAATTTCATCTGTGTTTCTTAGAAGTTGCTTACTTCAACCCTCGAAATGTGCCAAGAGATGCCAAGTTGAGCTATACCAGCATTATTGATGATTTAAAGCAGAACTTCCTGATCTGTTTTGGGCTGATAGAAACTAAAATTGAAACAGCTTCAAAGAAGTTATACAAGAAATGAAAGTGCAGCCTGTTCGCTTTCTTCTCAGTTCAATGTGGATTTCGTAATGTCACTCAGGACCTGTCACTAGCTCTAGATATTTTGCTTTGTCTGTGTTTCAAATGTGAGAGGTTCATGAGCATTCACCACCTTCTCATGCTTTCATGTGTGCTGATGTAGCATCTCTGCTCTCATATGGTCCTCTGGTGGAGTGAAGGAGCCTGGCTGCAGAAAGAAGCCAAATAAATGAACCTTTTCTCACATAATACAGCACAGGCAGTGGAATGAAGAGAAGGATGTACTTCAGGATCCAGGATCCAGTTTCCAATAAAACTGCTCAGATTTGGAGGGAAAAAAAAACCCTGATGTACAACCAACAAAACACACCACTTCTATTTCTCAGGGGAGTAACAATAAAAAGCAATAAATGGTGCTTAATGACTTACTCTTTTTTTAAAGCTTCCAAATCTGGAAGGAAACTGGGCCATGTTGAAAAAAGAGATCCCAGACTTTCACAATACATGTATCCGTCCAAAGAGCCATTGCCATGAAAGCGTTTACAGCTGCACTGTTATCCTGCTCCATCCCACAGCCCCAGCAGAGAGCTAGTCCAGAGCACAACAGTGGGAAGCTCGGCAGCTGTTGAGCAGTGCTTTTTCCAAGGAAGGATTCTGCAGGTTAATAGAAGCAGCCTAGTTTTCAGACAAACAAGAAAAAGCCCTGATGCTCTTTGCCATTTGGGATGATCTGTCTTTTGGAATCCTGTGCATAGTGTAAGCAGTGGTGTGCAGCATTTCTAAATTTGTGGCATGTCATCCCTCAGTATCAGCCGAGTCCTTTGTGCTGTGGTTTTCTAACAGCCCAAGATGGCATGGGTGCTGTGGTCTACTCCACCCTCCTGCTTAGCCCATGTATGCCAAATACTCTTTTGCAGAGGCTTGTTAGACACTGCTGAACTGCCTCCATGCACTGCTGAACAGAAGACTAACCTTACCCAAAGAAACAAAGCAGTTCTTTGCTGGGTCAGTGAGTTGAATTGGTTCTGAGAGCACATCTGGGAGAGGAAAAAAGACCTCCTTTCCTTGTGGTAGCACTGAGCTTTTGAAGCTGCTCATTACTTGAGTAACCTCACCCTTCTACTGAAGAGTGATTGAGGGGTTATCAGTTTGTACAAAGAAAAGGGTTCACTTGGTATCCTGTTCAAACACTGTGAAACACATTCATTAGCACTTGGACAAACCTGTCTGCCACAAAAAAACTATCTGCTACCATTTACCCTTCAAACAGTACTTTTGTGTCAAGGATCTTCTGCATCTCCAGGTTGGACTCTGATTCACCTATTTAAGACCATGCCACGCTGTGCCATTTGCTTCTTGTATTTTGACTGTTGAGTGATAGCATTTATTTTTCATACCTGTTCATGTGGTGCTCCTTTGAGACAATCCCTACTATCACATCTCATGGATGAGGTGGTCCTTTCCCTGTCAGTGCCACACATGGCCATGGTTCATAACATGAGCTGATGGATTGCAACCACAAAAAATGTGTCTTGTCATCAGTTGTAGTGAAATTAATTTCTCTCGTATGAGAGATCCTCTTATCCTGACCACTTGAGGTCAGAGGGTGTTTCCAGAAAGAGTTTTGTTCAGCCTGAATGCCTCTGGCTGTATTGTAGTTTGAGCATCAGTCCCTCCTGCACTTCAAACTCATGTTATTATTGTGGTGGTGATGCATAATACTGCTAATTACAGAGTGGCTGTGATTTCTGTAATTGAAGTGGCTGCCATGATTTTTCTGCCAGAGGCTCTCAAACAGTAGGAATTTGGGACTGCACTAAGAGTGTAGCATTGCTAAGTAATGGTTTACTTACATGCTTTCTAGGACCTGGACTTCTGCTAAGATGAGTGATAGCACTGTTATCCAGAAAAAACCTCCTCTACATGATGGGCACAGTCACAAAGGGAAAAGAGGTCTGCTTAGAAGTGAGTCAGTGAGAACAGAGGCTGCAGGACAGACCCTACCTGGGATGTAGTTTACGTGACTGAAGAGCTCTGTGCTCTGTCTCTTTGTGTCTGAGGCCTGCAGTTTTTGCTAGGAATGAAGTAGACCAGAGATAGCTGGTCATAGAAGAATGGTGCTTGTTTTTTTCAAGCACCTGTCTAGAGATGAGTTCTGAAATGCTGTTTTCCTTTCTCCTTCATATTATGTTGTGTCATCTAGCACCACTGGAGTCCCTAGCATGCTTTAAAATCGGTTTCAGGGTATTCTAAACAAAACACAAAATATAGGGAGCTCTCCAGAAAATCAGACATGCTGGATCCATGAAGTGACTGTGTCTCTCACACTCACCTGCCACAGGAACACCCTACAACTTCTTGGGATATTTAGGTACTAACACTTGTGCCCCACAAGGACAAGGGCTGGAAACAAGACAACTGAATGAGCATTTGAATCTGTGTCATGGTGCCTAGCAGCACTGCTTTGGTTGTGAACTGTTGTTTGACTTCTGGGAAGATTACTGACTGCTTTTTTTGTTTTGCCTCTCTTTCCTGTGTTTCAGACTTTTACAGCATGGTGTAATTCTCACCTCCGCAAGGCTGGGACACAGATTGAGAACATAGAGGAAGATTTCAGGGATGGTCTTAAACTCATGTTACTTCTGGAAGTCATTTCAGGTGAGAGAGGTTCTGTGTGGTGCTCTCAAGTGTCCTGAGCATCTCTGCTCTGAAATCTGTCCTCCCTCTTTTCCACAGAATGGGGACAGCAAGAGCTGTAATGCTGCAGGTTTTGCTGGAATATAAAAACAGCTGCTTCCTGATTCAGAACAAATTTCTTCCTAACGAATATCTTGTCTCCAGCAGTGACCGTTAGTGTGCTTTTGGAATGTACTCCAAGCCTCATGGCCTGTGCCGGCTGCCCACAGCATTCCTGCTCCTGCCTCTAGTCTTTCCTCTGCCCGTCAGGAATGCACAGCCTCCTGTGAAGGCTCAGGCAACAGCTCTTACTGCTTGGCAGGGCTGACAAAGCAACTCTGGGAAGTGTGGGAATGTTGCACTGGCAAAGCATACCAAAGCCACATGATAGTGGGAACAGGATAGAAGTTATTGGAAGAGGAGAGTCAAACCAGTAAATCTTCTGTGTCATTCATTTCAGCTGTGACTCAAGTTTTCCTATTCTACTTTCTGATCTCAGTGCTCAAGCCTTCAGGAAAAAAAAATCCCAAGGAAAAGCACAATCCCACAAAACCCAGTCTGTAATAAAAACAGGGGCATGAATAAGTTAGGTCACATTTGTTTTCACTTCCTATCACAAATGTCCCACTACTTGACAGATAGCTCCAGGGATTATTTCATATAAGCAGTAATACTTACTGGTGCCAATGAAATAAAGTGGGATGCCTCTGAGTTGGGAGGCATTGAGGGGGCATACATTCTTATGTATATATGAAACAGGGGTTGTGTGCTCACAGACTTCCTTTTGATGGCTTTTGAGCTAGTAATGACAACCCAGTGACTTGCATGCCTGACCTTCTTGGTACATTTTCCAATAACATTGCCATGATAGAAGCACTCAGACTGCCTTCCCTCTGCCCCTCCTTTCCTTTCATTCTCTTCCCTTTCCCTTTGCCAGCTCCTGCAATGATGCAGTTATTATATGTGTTTTTCCGAATTTGTGAGCACAGGATAAAACCTCAGGGGGGTTGTCCATGCTGGTAGTTTGGAGGGAACAGGATTCAAAATATTATCAAGGCTTTGCAGCATATGCACTGCTTCTGCAGTGCTTGTAAGAAACAAGGTGCCAGAGTCCTAGTTCATTTCCTTGGCTTGGTCCTAAAGCAGGGGTCTTGTATTTCACATTTCTTGATTTCCTTGCCTCATCTCCCACTTTTCTTCTGATATTGTCCCTTTATGAGCCCACTGGCAGGGACTGTCCAGACCCCTCTCAGTCTGGGCAGAAGCTGATGTCTTCCAAGTGCACTGGTGGTGTGGGCACAGTGTTCCCCCATCCACTGCAGAGAGGCTCTATGCCTGCAGCCAGCCAATAGATGATCAGGGGAAAAGACATGGGGAGCAGTTGGGGGCTGCATCCCATCCGAGGCCATGGTCCTTCATATACTAAGGGCTGAGCATCCTTTCCTTAGAGCCAGCAGAAGCTAGAACCATAATTCTCCTTAGGTACAGTGGTAAAAGAGGAGAAATATTGCATAGTTGCTTTTACTGCATTTCATATCCATAATTGGTGGTTCCATTTCCACTTGTGAGCCCTGCTGCTCTTATGGATCCTTTTTCCAGCTGCTGGCCCTGTTAGTAGCCCCTTTGGCCATAACTGGGGAAGCAGCAGCCCAGTCTGGGAGCAGCGTGAGGTTTAGGAGTTTCTTGTTGGTCGGCAACAGCTCGCCTGTATGTTCGTACTGATCCCTTGCCAAAAGGGTGATGTTAGTCCTCCAGTTCCAGCTTCTGGCCTTTCCTTTCAGCTCTTGGCTCACTCCACACCTCCATCTTCCTGTATGCTAGGGGACTGCAGAGCTCCTTATGGGAATTTGGCATGTACAGGATTGCTCTGTGGCAGGCTGATCCTTTCCTCTAACATAGAGGGCAATGGCGATAAGTGTCTTCAGCAGTGAAAGCACTGGGCTGGGCTAGCCAAGGGCTATGTGGAGCCTGGCTCCTCTGCCTGGCTGGGGTGTTCAGGACTGAGGGAGCACCATCCTCCTCTGCCATCCTCCAGCAGTGACTGCCACTGAAGGAAGGATGGAGGCTGCACCAGGGGAGCTGCCGGAGACCCTAGGGTGTGAGATGGACTATGCCCTGAAACAGATCTCCCACAGCCCCACATGTCCTTGGGGATACATCGCTGCCAGGCAGCTAAGGCAGGTAGGAAGCTGTTTTCCCATCTGATGCGACTTCCCTCAGTATGGGAAGTGGGTGTCCTGCAAGAGGAGAGCACCTCAGTTTTAC
Organism: Agapornis roseicollis; assembly: GCA_002631895.1. Taxonomy (NCBI): domain Eukaryota; kingdom Metazoa; phylum Chordata; class Aves; order Psittaciformes; family Psittacidae; genus Agapornis; species Agapornis roseicollis. The sequence continues at coordinate 116,700 of NDXB01014494.1, forward strand.
TCAGCTTGGTAACTTCTTATGGTGAGCTGTGTTGCTGATGGCTCCCCTTCCAGCCCAGCCAGAGCCCCTTGGTCCCCCAGATGCTGTGTAGTGGGAAAAGCTCCTCAGACAGTCCTGGGACTTCTTCATTCCAAGACCACTCTTGTTGGCCTCCATGGTGGGAAGTAACAGGTGGGCCTCCCATTAGAAACTGCCCTTTCATTTTTCACCACATGTGTTTCCTTCCCCTGACAAAGCCATTTTAAAAATAATGTACAAGACATAAAAGGGCTAAGCTCATGTTTAGTCCTTCCAAAATACAAGTTATAAGGCCCCTCCCCTCACCCCTTCCCCAAGCAGAAGGAATGACTGATTGAAATTTGTCCTAAACAAATTTGCAGCAAACAACTTCTGTGCCAATGTGTCCTTGCATTGTTTGGCTTTTAAAGTGCAGCCTTGGGCTAGTACATGAGAACTGGAGAATGGGAGTAGACCATGCTCATTGTCTTAGCTGGGAGAAGTACTAAGAAATGAAGCAATGATGCAAATAGCTGAAAGTAGAACATGTTTCTAGCAGGCTTCCCTTTTAACAGCCTACATCATTAATAATGTGTGGCGTGGAAACAGATGATTTTTTTCTCTGGAAATCTACATTTGTAACAAAGTCCAAGCCTGAAGGAAATAGCCATTGGGTTTGGGGACTAAGTTCCTCAAAAAAATACTCTAGAACAAATATCCTATTGTGGTATTTGAGAGAGCGAGACTGCAGTTTTGCAATCACCATCAATTGCTTGAGGTTTGCCTTTGTCAGAGGGAGCAATCCTGCTCTCCTCAGCCCCAGGGAGAGCAGTTAGATGCTCTCCCTTCTGTTGGACGTGTGCATGTAGCCACACGGTGAATTGGATCAGGTTGATGTTCCAGCCAAAACCTAATCTCTTGTCTTTATTTTTCTTTTTACAAGGCTAGTTGCAGTCATATGAGCTGAAGTAAATGGTTATTTTTTATCTGGCTCGGCCCATTTGTTGGTGTTTGGCAGAATAGTTCTGCTTAAATCTATTGTGAATCCACATGTAAAGATGTCATTATGACACTGTCACAGAAAATGCTTCCACTTTTATGCAGAATGACTAGCACTATCCAAATGGAAAAAGAAGGCAACTTGCCATGACATGCACTGGAGGCTCCATTAAAGCTAAAGAGATTTTTTTTTTAATCCTGGGATGGAGGTAGCACCATAAATAAATCTTTCTGCTTAAATTGTCGACATCAGTGTTTAGTTTTGAAAGTGAATCTGGTTTTATCCTTAAGCTTGAGAGCTAATGACACCAGCCTACTCTGAAACACTTTGAAAGGATTTTCATTTCCAGACTTTTTTGTTTTGTTGGGGCATGGCTATGGAAATAATCTGTTTCTCTCCCCTTTACCTTTTCCTCACTCCTTTGTTAGGAAAAAAAACCATGTGATTTTAGTATGAAAAAGAGTTCTTTGAAAAGTACTTTTCTTTCTCACCCTTCAACCTCAAATAAAGGTTTTGAGTCAGGCCACACTGACTTAAATATTCAGGTTTGAGATAAAGCAGAAGACTTTTAGAACTGACTAGGTCAGGTGAGTAATTGCTTGCCTGGACTTGCCCATTTGATCTCTTTTTAATTATCTCATAACTTCTCTTCAAAGTGCAAAAACCGCTTGCATTTTGTTCTGGTCGTCTTTGTATTCTGGAGCTTGTGATCTGAAAGCAGCTGTTCTGTCCATATTTTGGTGTTGTGTCACACACAGGTGGTTCCTTGTGTCCCCTCTGATTACGTTTCTGGTAGAGGTTCCTTTGAAAAGTCCATTTGTATGCCCAGGCTTTAATTTGCTTACTCTGCATGTTTGGTTAGCATTAGTAACAGCAGGTTGTGAGCATAGTTACTGGCAGCCTATCAGGAAGGGCATGACTGTACTTACTGCAACTCTTTCCAATGAATAAGGTCAAGAAAGCTCTTCTGCAAATCGTCCAGCTTTGTTTCTGTCAGGAGCTGGCATTTGCCCTAAGACTTATTTCTATCAGAGATTTACCTCAGAGCTAGGCTGCTTCTTTCTCTCTGCCTTATAAACATTTAAAATGCATACCACTCTGTAAGAGACCATTGCATAGAGTTAGAAATACATCAGATGTAACGGAAAGGAGTTGAGATGACAGCCCTTATAGTTATAAAGCCACTTGGCAAAGAAATGATTTTTATTTCCTGATATAAGCAGTTGTGGCTATTCAGCAAAGAGACTGGAGAGAAAGGAGGTCTGTATCCTCTCTGGGGTAAAAGAAGAAGCAAGATACAAGATCACTCTCATATTTATAGGGAGTTCCAAGGAGGGGTTTCCTTTGTAAAATGCTGAGGAGAGCTCCTAACCTGTCTTTGTGGGGAGAGGGAAGTTTGTGTCTTTTCCAGTCATCTTATCTGTGACTGATTATATGGAGGTTAGTTCCACTGTCTAGCTTAGTGTGGTTTTGAAAGACCTTTTCACCTTTGCTATAAACCTGCTGTGGAGAGTACTCAGTACCAACAGTTCCTCTGTTATTAAGTTATCTGGGATGCAACAAATGGATACTTTTCTGTCTAATTCTTTCTGGGGCTACTTAACAGTGAGTGCTGTCCTGCATTCACTGTTGAGAAAGGGTGCCGGGAGGTCTACCTAGTCTGCCTGGCTGAGCAGCAGGAGCTACCAGCATAGGGACAGGGAAGAAAGGGTTTAGAGTTTGTTTCTAATTTATATTTTTTCTCTCATTAGGTGAACGTTTGGCTAAGCCAGAAAGAGGCAAAATGCGAGTGCACAAAATATCCAATGTGAACAAGGCCTTGGATTTCATTGCCAGCAAAGGAGTCAAACTAGTATCCATTGGAGCAGAAGGTAAAGAAACCAGCTGATTTGTATAGGCCCAAGCTGTGCTGAGCTGTTGCCTTTCTCTCACACCTGCATGTCATTTCCCTTTGCACCTCCCTAGCTTTACCACGTCCTTGTAAATTAAGCTACTGAGGGAAATGTAGGATATATTATGCCTTTACTCTGAATTTAAATCTCACCTTCATACCAAACTGCCAAACCTGATTCCCATAATGGGCATCTTGGTCAGGTCCTCCTGATTTTCTGCTGGTTTTCATGAGTTAAGGAAAACATTGATCAGTGGCAGAAACAACTTGAGTGGTTTCTTTCTCAAATCAAGAAAAGTCTCATTTGAAGCATAGCTGCTTGTTGGAGAGCTGCTGGGAAAGATCCCCTATTGTGGTAGGATATCCCGTGGGTCAAAGCTAAGTACAATTCCCAGCACAAATCAGGGACTCCAGAGGCTTCAATTTTCAGTGCTTCCAGGCTTCTTGTGCACCCGAGAAAGGTGGGTGCTCTGTCTGGAAGCCTGGGTATTTTGGTGTAGAGACCACTGTGGGCAGCACCAGGGATACCCCCAAGGTGAACTTGCGGATCATGCAGATGGCAGGGAGTTGTGTAGGATTTTTGTCTTCTTAGCAAAGATGATGGGTGTTCTGCAGGTATGTCACCCAAGATCCAGAAAGGCTTGCAGGTTACTAAGATAGGTTGATCTTTTATAAACCTTTACAACTTGTCTGGTTTGTGTTTTCATGACACTTGTTTTCCTCTGCTCTGGACCTGTGTGCAAGTCCTGCCTATGGATTCCTGTTGTCACTGTTGCTGTGGTGACACTCTGCTTCTGTGGTATTTCTAGGTTTGTCTTCACAGTGACCACAAAAAAATGAGGGAGGTTTGTTATCTCCTTCTCACAGATGGAATTACGTGGTTTCTCCAGGGAAACCCATGTCAGAGCCAGGAAATAAGCCCATGATACAGTTCTGGGTGGGTATTTCTCCTCTGGGAGAGTCACAAGGCTACAGGGCTGAGCCCTGCCTGTTCTTAGCCCAGGAGGTCAGAGCAGTGTCCCCAGTTATGGCCTTTCAGGCATGCTTTTGTGGGCACTTCCAAGACATGTGCCCATCCTGTGATCCATTTGTTCTGTGTCAGATCAGGCAGAATACCTCAGCCACTGCAGGTAGCTGCTTCTGTTTGCCTTACCAAGACCTTTGCCTCAGCGTACTGAGACTTGGGAGTAATTTCAAACTAGTGTCCAGGGACATTGCAGATGCTACTTTATTTGGTATTAAGAGCAGAATGCAAGAGGTGAGTGGCTCAATGATATTGACATTTTGCATGCAAAACTTTTCTTCAATTTTCTCAGCTTTTCCCACTGGAGCAACCTGAGGGTGTTCCTGGCTTTGAGTACTGTGTATGTAGCACAAATGCACATCTAAGGTCATTTTGTGCCCTTACAGAAAAGACTGATGGAATGTCTGATGCGGTAATCCCTGTCTATATGGGACCCTTTTCAAATTGGATCTGTAGCCAGAGGCCTTCTGCCTTAGGAAAATTCCTGCTGTCATTTGGATCTTGGGCAGATATTTGGATTTTTCTAGGAGCCTAGAGCATGCGTAAGGCCTGTCTTGCCTGCTGTATTCCCTTTTTTTATTTTCTGGTTCTGCTCTCCCTGGCACTAGTTTGCCTTTTCCTCTCCTTCCACTGGATTTTTGGTTTTTGCTCTCTGCTCCTGAATCAGCTGTGACTGTACCCTCACAGAAACCATTTACAAGTAAAATGGTTTGTGACCAAAGATCTCCCAGGCCCAATTGTTCAGTATGTATTCATGGCAGTTACCCTGTTCAGAAATAGGCTGAGAGGTGCCATTTTGTGACAGAAGCTGTGATTTTTATCAGTCCAAAGAGTGAGCCTGATCTCCTCTGCCAAATGTTCCTGTCTTTCCTATGTCATTGTGCCCATGAAGCTACATAGTGAATTCAGTATGGGTTTACTTATACTAGCAAAGGTAGTACAGCACTGAAGTTTGGACCAAGGTTAGCTTTGATTTTTATGCTGAGCCCATGCTGCAATGACAACTCAGGCCATGTAAGTGTGATCACAGTAAGGGCTCCCCCACTCCAGCTTCTTCCTGTGACCTGGACCAAGCCCAGGCCACTCTGGTTGCCACCAGGAAACATAACCTGCTGCAGAAGCTTCTGCCTGGTCCGCTCAGGTGCTTGGTGTACAGTAAACTACACATAAGCCATAAAAATGGCATTCTACTTTGAAGAGCACAGCAGTAACTCTGTCCATGGAAGGAATTATAAACTTCCTGGAGCATGAATTTTAAGAGCTTGCTTTCAGACTGTAAAAAGACATCATGCAGCAGCAAAGTAGAAGATAAAAGCAAATGAGGCAGACATATACTGAGACACCAAGAAAATGAGCTGTAAATGTCTCCAGCATGTTGGACTGATCTAGGAAGTTTTCCAGGTGGCTTTTCCCCCAGGGAATAAAACCACCATCCAGCAGCAGTGTGGTCGTATAGGCTAAGGCAGCATACTCCTTGCCTCGAAGTGGCTTTCTCTGTGCCTGGGTACCTGCTGGGAAGCAGGGTTCTGTGTGAAGGGTCTGAAGTTCAGCTGTAGTTCTCTGTGTGAGCTACACAAAAGGCATTGGCCATCAATGTCCTGGGTTGTTTGGTTGGGTTTTTTTGTTAAAAAATAAGCTCCAGAAAGCATCCCAAGGAGACTCTCAGATTAGCTTAAGCCTTGTGCAACCTTGTGTTTAATCAGAGCTAAAGCCAGCAAAAAAGTTTTCATGGCATTTATCTTGCATTTCATCAAATAAAAATCCCTCTCAGCCGTTTATAAGCTGAGCTCTTCAGATGTGTCCCAGTAGAAGAGAACCAGAGTTGAAAAGGAGTCCCTACACGCAGCATGAGTGCAGGACAAATTCCATGTCCGCATTCAATGAAGGGTGAACTAAGCAGACAGAATAAGTAATAAGAGCTGCTTTTTACAACCGTCTTTGACTTTTAACAATTCAAGATGATTCTAAACATCTTTGTTAGCCAGAGTCCGTAGGATCAAAGCAGTTGTGGCATACAGCAGATCTGTGTAAATCTGAATCAAGGAAGTCTCTTTGCTGTTGAGGCTTCGAAAACATTTTTCATCTGCTTTTAAATCTCACTGTCATCTGACACCTCAGAAGGCTTCTTTTGCTATAATAGATTCCATACTATGGTGTCAAATGCTCCTGGGATTTAACAGATTGAATAGGTCAAGTATGTGACCCTAAGACTGTTTTATTTACACCTCTAATCTACATAGAAGTTGTGGCTTTCTTAGACAGATGTGACTCAGTTCAGTATAAAGATAACTTTGAATTAACTGATCCCTATTTTTACCTTCACAAGTGAAAAGGAGAAATAAAGCTTAGAGATTTCGACAATTGCAGAAGTCTCATTTGAGCAAAGCATCTACTGAAGCACCAGCAGAGCAAGCATACATTTGACAGTGGAAAGAGGAGAAAATAAGGTCTCTCCATGTCAGTGAGTGAAACATAGCCTGTTTGTCCCTATTGCCTGCCCACTCACAATTAAGGAGCCAAGATGTACACTCCCATCAACAATGCCAGCCATCTGTCCTGAATGTGGTTGGACCATCATTACCAACATGCTATCCTATTTCATTTGGCTTTTGTTAGGATAAACAAAATGCAGACCAGCCTTTATTTTGTGTCACCACTGTTGCTCTGTGTCTCCAATTCCCAGATCATAATGCTATCCTGCTAACCAGAGGCTGTGCTCTCATGGGCAACTCAAAAGTAGCTAGGGAGAAAACAGTTTCTGTGGCACAATCATGCAAGATGGATGGAAGTATGTTCACTGTTGCAAAAAATTTCCTTCCAGTGGATGTAGGTCCCTCACTAGCTTTAGCCAGCAAGTGATCCACCCCCAGGCTGAATGTAAATCACATTAATAACATGTATTTGCTGCTGCTGTTCAGCGAACAGCTGCTGATGGTGGAGTAAGTGCAGACAAGACTTGCAGAGGTCCTGCCTAGGAAGATCATTTGGAAGGCACAGTTAGGCAGAAGATACTGTCTGAATATTAGCCTTTTAATATTTGAATTGCTCTCACATACTGAGCCTTACTTATATTAGCAGGGAACAAACACAGTATCTTTAATTAAGCATTAGGTTCTTCTAGCTTTGCAGTGTTATGTTCAACTTTTTAACAAGTCCTGTGGAGTCACTTTCTGTTCATCATCAGGAAGCAGAAAGCTTCATGAAAACCTGTTTTGTAACCATGTTTTTCACTTTTCTTTCTTGGCCATATTCCACTATATTAGAAAGAGACTGGCAGCAGCTGAAGGACTCCTAAAGGAAAAGGAGGTTGGCATTGGGGAATTCAGGGGTGGAAAACCAAGTGAGTGATGGCCAAAGAACACATGGCCTTTCTGATCAGGCTGGCTGACTTTGTAACTGGGTTGCCAGAAGTTTTTAGCTCTAGCAATGAAAAATGCTTACCCACTTCTAACAGATAACAACAGTTTTGTTAGCTATTTAAAAAGGAAAAAAAATAAGGACTGGGGATGGTGTGGTTCATTAAATGTGCATCCTGGGATGGATCACACTAACCTCACTCACATCAGTATCTGCTTGGTAGGTGGTGGGTTTTCTCTATGTCAAGAAAAAAATAAAATGGTACATAGAAGTGAAGTGGTGGAAATATTCTGGGTTTCTTTCGTAGCAGCTTTGCTTTGGTTCACTGCTAAGGAAGAATAAGAAATGGGAGCAGGGAGCACACATCTTTCTTTTTTAAATGAATTATACAGTGAAGAGGGCTGGGGCAGAAGAGGTGCTTTCCACCTTAACTCCATCAGCTAACTTTATAAAGCTTGAATTTGAGAACTTGACCTGAGCATAGTGCTGAGTTCTAATGCCACATTAGCAACTTAACACCATCTGTTTTTATGTAAGCATCTTGACCTTTATTTCCAATTAAAATCTGCGGAACAGGAACATTTAATTACCTATTCCAGATCACTGATTGATTTATTAGTGTTCATAAAACATTAAAGTATTGCCATCAGATTTTAATCTAGTCCATTAAAATAAAGAGCTCAATTTAGTTGTGGATCTTAAATATATCCTATGGTCCTCCTGCCAACTGCTTTGGTTTTTACAAGCATTGGGGGCTTTTGTTTTTCTGAAATCCCCACAAAGATATATCATGAACAGAGCAAATAAGCTGAAAACATGGATGCTTTCTTTTGTATTTTAGCTGCAGCATCTTGGGCATTTCTAACAATAGTAAGGATTTTCCTTTAAGTTGATTTTGGCGCTTTATTGAAGGGGTGAAGAATGCAAAAAGTGCAGAACTGAATATACTTGCCATCACATTATATTTTCTTGCATCAGCCTAGCAGATAACCCCAAAATACCTATAAAAATTAATTTGTGAGAAAACTGTCAACAGACAAGCACATTTTTTTCATGCCAGCAAAAATAGCTGTAGTTCTTTTGTACTGCAGTGAAAAGTTGTTGGCTATTTAATTCTGGGCAAACTGATGCCCCACCAAGATAAGTACAAGTGTGTACTTTTTAAGTGCAGAGCAGAGTGGACACAGTGGTTTACTGCAGTAGAACAAGGTGGCATGTCTTATTTTCTGCCTTTTAAATCTGTAAATCCCTAATGCAAATGTATGTCAAAGCACAGCAGAGATTATCCTTCTAATCTACACTGTAAATTACACCCTATGTGTCACTAAGTCAGAGGCTTTCTGGAGTTTGGACCAGATGGACACAGTTTCTGAACTGTTGTCTTTGGGGTGTGTGCTGCTTGTTGGCTTGAATACACTGGGGTTCACATTCTGAAAGTTTTTCATAATACAAGAACCTTTTTTTTCATGGATGAAAAGGAAGACTTTAAATATTGTTGCTTTTGTGACAGGATGCAGATAGGTGGCAGTTGCCTATACAGCAAATTTCTGCTTGCCCCCCCAGCATGATGCTTAACCACTGGGCAGCTTTATGGAAGCAGCAGCACAGAGGTGTCTACAGGAGTACAAAAATGGCTTCTGGTAGCTTTGTTAGGACTTGAATTATTCTACCTCCAAACAGTAGGTTAACTCAAGCTCTTTTCTTACTGAAAATACTCTAGTAACTTGTCAAGTTGTTTGTGAGAGATCTGTCTGCCATGCAGGAATCTGCCAGAGAATGAGCAGGAGAAGGCAGCTCAGCTAGTGTCATTACCCGAAAAAGTTAAGGCTGTAGATTCTGTAACGTGGATATATATCGTCTGTGTGGAAGTTTTCTACATGCTGAGGATCAGCACTTGAGGCACAGCTGCTCCCTGTTTGGACTGTTTGGTGCTAATCTACACATGGTAGAAGCCCCTTCTGGGCCAGCATCTCCCCACCACCTCCCCTCAGAACCCTGATCCCTCATCCTAAACACCTCACACATGCAAGTGGTTGCTTTCCAAAGGGCTATGAGTTGTTGACCCTTGCCTATTTACATTGTGGAGTCTACTGAGCAATAAAGCACAATCTGCTTAACATCTTAGTTTATGTTACAGTCTGCTCAGGCAGGCCAACATGGGTCTTTGCTTCCTTTCTAAGCAGGAAGCATGTATTTTGAGGAATGCTCTGTTGTGTCTTTTGGTAATTATATGACTGAAAGAAGTCCTATACAGGCATTCTGGTGTATGTTTGAAACAACATTTTGAAATTAAAATGTTGATGTTTCTTGGGTTTTTGGTGATATCTTCTTCCCAGGACAGCATCAGCTGTCACAGCTCATCTGCAGTGGGGAGTCTCAGTGGCTCTTCTGGTATAATCATACTGGGGCTCTTACATAGGTGATTTAAAGTAGGCATATCAGAGTAAGAGGGGAAAGCTTTTCATTTTCCCAGTTTGGCTTCTATGGCTTCAAAGTGATTGGAATCAAACCTGAACAAGGTGGTTTTAGGCCTCTGTAAGGAATTGCACTAATCAAAGTTGGTCCTTATTCCTGGTCTTTCTGGATCAGCAGTGTCTGTTTTATGTTAGTATTATACTGCAAGAGAACCAGTCTGCTCACTGGGTACTGCTGGGCAAGACTGCTGTACCAGCAGAGTGTCTGGGGAGGCAGGGGAGAATTGGAATTCAAGTTTTCAGCTGGAATTCCAGTTCTTCCATCTACGAAAGGGAAAGCTTCGTGATTTTCCTATTTCAGTAGGATTTGCACTTGAAACTTGATGCCTTTTATTTCTTCTCTTTCTACATTTTTTTTTTCCTAGAAATTGTGGATGGCAACGTTAAAATGACTCTTGGAATGATTTGGACCATCATCCTTCGTTTTGCCATTCAGGATATCTCAGTTGAAGGTAAATCTTAGTTCTTTCCAGCCATTGTTCAACAATGAGTAACTGAGGTCACTAAATGGCTTTGCCACTTAAAAGGCCTGGAATGTGCTCTTAGTTGAATCACAGGAAGATCCTAGGCAAGCTGCTCTGTCATTTCACTGGCATTTCTGGACAGGTTCAGGTATACTGGGAAGTTTTTCACATCCTCTTCTTGTATGAGATTTTAAGAGCAGCTCAAAATTATGGCTAACCTCAAAACCAACATTGATATTGGAATGCATTGCATTTCTTGCAGGTGGATTCAGGGACTACTAGTGAAAACAGATGTATCTCTTACAAGTCCTACAAAACTCCCCTCACTAATCCCCAAAAGCTGTCTCCTTACTACAGAACCTCATTAAGAAAGTAATTAAACTGTCCTAGCAGACTCTGCCAAACAAGGCTTTGAGTTGGTCATGTTTTTCTAGCATATGCTTCAGAGAGTCCTGCTTTCTAAGAAAAATAGTTAATTGGTGTGTTTTATTTCTTTCTGCAGAGACATCTGCTAAAGAAGGACTTTTGTTATGGTGTCAGAGGAAGACAGCCCCCTACAAAAATGTAAACATCCAGAACTTCCATATCAGGTGAGTTACAAGCAGGAACTTAGCTATACAGTTTGTGTTATTTTCATATGCCTCTTGGTACATGACAATGTGTGCATAGCAATGCTCCTGGCAGACCTCCCTAGGCAATGCAGACGGTCAATAATGGTGTAGTTCAGAGAAACGCCTAGGAAATTAAAGACTGAGGTTATAACCCAGAGAACTGACATCTCAGTTCCCCAATTCTGGTTACAATTGCTGCTTTCATAAAGTTCTTCAGAGCATGAAGTCCTCTGAAAGCAGCATATGTGCTACAGGTTAAGTAAGACAGCTTTTGTTCTATGCAAGCACTTCAGGAGCAGTGAAATAAGGACTGCACCAGAAACAATGTACTATGGCAGAGCTGGGAAGGGACGAGAGGTTTTCTTGCTCTGCTCTTGATATTTTCGAATTGGCAGATGTTCTGGTGAAGGTTCTGCACAATAGTGCTTTTTCCATCACAGCTTAGAGAGCTGTATGAACCATATGAATGTAAAGCGCTTTTTCTGAGAGCTGAAGTGCCATCCACTCCTGTCAGTACTGTAGTGGAGCTATCTATGAGCCATCTGCCTTTTCCCTAAGAAATGAACTTGTTCCTCCTTTATGGTTTGTATCTACACTTTCTTCAACCCTGAACTCTGCACTTGCCTTCCATGCTCCACAGGACATGCACAGAGAGTTCAGCACAGAGAACTGCCAAAAAGGAGGTGACAGTGCAAAGGGCATGTCCTAATCACAGTGGGTTTTTGTAGAGATTGAATTTTTATTGCAGTCTCATGCACGTAGAAGATATGCACTTACAGAGGCACTGTTAGCTAGAAACTAAACCAGAATTAGTCTTCCTGCTATCTTGGTGCCTTTCTTCATGTTTATACCTCTTACTGTCTGTCTCCCTGGCTGACCACACTGTTCATTGTCCTCTCTTCCATCTCTATCATAGTTGGAAGGATGGCCTTGGTTTCTGCGCTTTAATTCATAGACACCGTCCAGAGCTCATCGACTATGGGAAGCTACGGAAGGTATGCTCAATTTGTTTGTCAGACTGGATGCTTGGGTCCTTGAAAGTAAAGAGGGAGAAGAATTAGCTTGATAAACATAATTGGAGAACTTCAGCACAAGCTGGCAGTTACAGGATTGGGGGAAGGAAGATGGGATGAATCAGTACATTCAGGCTTCTTAGTGAAGCGTGAACTTAATGAGCTTCCTGCTTGACTTTCCCTGCTTTCAGGCTGCCTTATATGAGACACACATGTCCCAGTCCCAGCTGATGAGCAAAAGCTGGCAAATTCAGTATCACCAAACGTGGGACTAGTTCTGTGCTAATGTCACAGACTAGCAAGTCAAATCAGACTTAACATTCCTGTGAAGAGTTGTGTAGAAATTAGATACCTCGTGTGCAACTGCAAAAGCTCCTTGAGGGGCCTGTGTGCCCTCACTGGACACTTGTCACATGCTTCCAGTTTAGCACTGAGCCACCTGCAGTACTGAGCTTCTCATTGCATGTAGGTATCTTGCCAGAAAAGCGTTTGCCATAACACTCTATTTTACTTCTGAAGTTGCCACTGATACCATGATACCTAGCTGCTCCAAACTTTGCTTCCTGCATGTCTTGGAGATAAGATTGCAAAGTGGATGATGCAAATAAGCTATTTGAGGTTTGTGCTGCCAGCAGTGTCTTGACCCAGCAGGGTGATGGAAGACCAAAGTAGGTTCTCATCCTGCTGGCATTCCTGAAGTTTGCTGAGATCCGGTTTTTACTGTATCTGTGCGCATTTGGAGTGAAGTGTCACCAAGAGCATCATTCATGTGTTGTTACTGGGGGCATGAACATAAAAGCCTGTCACTAATAGATTTGGCCTGTTGAACCATTGTGCAAGTAGACAGTATGTGAATGAGTTAATTGGATTATCTGCATCCTTGAAGCAATGAATTGTACAATGGCTGATCTGCTTTTCAGTAACCTTTTAGATCTTTACTGTCTTGTAGAGGAGTCAATTATATTATCTGATCGGTTTTAGTGTCTGGAGTCAGCACAAGATGGATGTGCCTTTCAAAGGTAGCCAGTGTGGAATGTCTCCTTCCCAAAAGTTGGCAACTTCTTTCGTCAGCATGGTTTTGTATTGAATTTATGTTCCTAGGTATCTTTCCTAGTCTGGCTGTATTAGTGGAGCAAGTACAATTCTTTTCTGCCTACATGCATTGTCTAGCTGAAGTTGCTTGTACAGTCCAGGCCCCAGAATAAAAGGTTCAAATCTTGGTATTAGTGGTATTAGCTTGGTATTAGTGATTCCCTGACACCACAGCTACTTATTTGTTCAGACGGTTTCTATTCACTTCAGGTCTGTCTGCTGTTGTTCAGCTCACTGTAGATAGGAGCTCAAGATTAGGTCATAGTCTGCATGTGAGGGATATGCAGAAGACGGGGTTTCCCCTTCTCCTTTTACCCCTGACTGTAGCTCAACTGTGAGCCACATCTAAGATCTTTTTATCAAGTGCAGTGGTTGACTGATGGTTCAGATGCCTCCTCATATACTACAATTCATATAGAAACATAGTCTGCGTACTGCCATGTTGGGTGCATTTATTACAGATATTCCTGAAAATATTAATTTCTTTCCTAGTGTCTTCAGCTCTGGCAGATATAGTAAGTGCTTGCTCTCTCTTGACTTTCCTCCCCCTCTATCTCCTTTCCTGATTACTAGTTAATAGAAGGTATTTTTTTTATGTCACAGTGCAATAATTGCCATGGCAACCTTGTGTGCTGCTAGGATTTGGAAATAGCTGGAGGAGTAGAGAAGAAGGTTTCCCATGTGAGTTAGGGTTGTGATGAAAGAGGAGGAGCCACAACAGTCTTTAGTCAGCAAAAGTGGAGAATGTGCCTGGTAGCATCTGTTGAGGGCCTGTTTGCTCTCTGCCTCCATTAAAACAATGTAATTCCTCCATGGAGAGCTTTCCTCGCAGGTGGCCCAGCTGGAGCATGGCAAGTCACTGCTCCTTTTCATGTCTCTGCTGGTTCTGTGTTCATAAGAGCAGAGGGGGAACTGAGGCACCTTTGCAGAATCTCATCTGGGTCAGCACTCTTCTGGGATGCGTGTTTTAGTCTTGGAAGGAATCAGGGCACAGGTGACTTGGCTTTGTTTGTTCTGCAGCCTTTGAGTTCCTAAAGCACGCCTGCAGCCATGGTGTTGCAGTGCAGCACTGTAAGACTTGTAGCTGCCAGACCAGTCTCTGCTACTTTACCCCTTGCCATGGGAATTAACTGAAACAGGTGACTTGAAATAATGATTAGCTGGTGTACGATGGGATAGAACTGAAAGCGATGGAGTTTGTAGGAATTTCACAGGGCTCAAGGAGCTGTTGTGATTTTGGACAAGCCCCCAGGGAAACCCCATCTCTTACACAAAGAAGCATCACCTTTGTGATGAGCACTTCCACTGCCCATGAGGGGTGAAGCTTTTCTCAAAGGGAACAGGTTTGGGTTTAGCTCTCTGCTCATCTCAGAGCTAGTCTAGGGCTGAGGTAGCTTGTTTTTAGTAGCACTGTGTTTAGCTTCATTCCCCAGGAGACTATGTGATCACACATCTGTCTTACATATGAAGTGGAAGTCTGCTGGCTTCATCTAGATGAGTCTCCAGTTTCCTGCATGTTAAGACTTTCAGCCCTTCCTTTGGGAGTGCCCAAGCCCAGTAAGTTTTCCCATCAGGAAACCTCTCCCACCCTGCAGCTTAAAATTTCTTTTTAACCTTTGGCAACATTCTCCTGGTGTTACTTGCAAAGGGATAAGAAAGCTATCTGCAGTGAGTTTGCTCCTCCCTTTCCTTCAGGAGAGGCTGACAGGCAGCTCATTCAGATGGGTCTGTGCTCAGGAAGGGCCTGTGCTAACAATAACCACTCTGCCACGGCATTAGCAATGCCATGGTGGTCATGGTTAGCACAGGTTGAAATCTGGTATGCAGTGGTGACATTTCCACAGAAGTAGAAAGTGGCACATGGGTTAGGGGAGGACTGGCAAGGGAGCTGCTGCATCGCATTTCTGGATGCTCCTACACTTGAGGGAAAGAACGTGCGCTTTCCTTCCTAAAGAGAGCTACGTTCCTGTCAATGCATAGTGAACAAAGTATGCTATATACCAGCTAGTCTCACCTCCTCAGATAAGGCTTTTGGTTACACTTTGGATTCATAGAGGTTTCTCCACAGCAGGCACAGAACACAAGTCAGCTGAAGCTGAAATGGTATCAGCCTCTAGTTCCATGGCATAAGGTGGTTCCTTTTGCCTGGAGGATAATAAAAATCCCCTGCCTGCACTGCTGCTAAACTCTGAAGAGGTGGATATAGATATATCTGATGCAGTTAGCATCAAAAGTGTATTATATAGGAATAAAGTACTATTTGACATTGAAATGGGGATCTGTTACCATCTGTGACAGCTGCCAGTTTCATTGCAGTGTGCCAATGCAGCATTTCCTTGCTTAATATTGACTTGTCCCAGTGGACTAAATATGGATCACTGGTCATGACTGTTTTGATGGCATCTGCGTATGATTTACTTTGGTAGGTGAAATATTAATGACTACTGGGTACATTCAGCCAAAAGAATATGATGCTAATATGTGATGTCAACATAATACATCCATTAATTCCTAGGGAAATGCTGCAGGAAATTACTTTTCAGAATAGCTCAGTTCCCTAGTTTCATGAAGGCTGTAATCCAAGGGCTACATAATGACCAGTGCCATAAAGTAACTTTTCTGCATGCCCATACCCTGTCTGCCCAAGCCTGCCTAGCTTCATCTTTCATGCTGGGTAGGCTCAAAGAAACTGCATGTTGATTAGAGTTCAGGAACAGCTTAATCTTCCAAGTCAATGCAATAAGCAAAAGCACATGATCTCAAAGAGAAAAGAAACAGAACATGGATGCCACTCTAGAAAGGAAGTGAAATAATTATACTCATTATTTCCTAATTTTTAAGGTGGGTCCCAGTGTGAATGGCACAAGTGACAGTGTGGAGTGCCACCCCAATCCTTCCTGTCTCCCAAAAGACATTTAGCAAACAAGGTGACTAAGCACTAGCAGTTTATTCACAACCTTTCCTCCAGCACTTGTCTTAACAGCAGAAATTGATAATGCATATGTCATTTGTCATCTATGAAGTGGGTATATAGGAATACAGGAATCAGGCTGGTATGAGGGTCTCATACTGGTTGGTAGGTGTCTTGCTGCTGATCATTATGCTTGAAGGCTGGAAGCAATTTTCAGATGTCTTTCATTTCCAGTGACATCTGCATTTCATATTCTCTTGTATGGCTCTTTAAAATCTAGCTACCTTTATGATGTGACTCATGATGATAAGTCATATTTGACTTCAGTTAGGATTTGATTATTTGTATTGATGTCTGTATGTGAAGTGCATCCTGTCACAGCAGAAGGTTTATACAGAGAAGAATACATATGTACTAAGGAAATGACAAGTCCTGTGCAGTGCCTAGGAGGAGAAGCAATACTCAAGACAAAATGGGTACTTTTATATATATTTATTTTTAGAGATTTATTAAAACACTTCTCTTACTCCTACTCAACTGGTGTTCAACAAACTGTACACTAGCTAAGGACAGCACCCATTGCAGATGTTGTTACTATTTTAGCGTTGCGTAGATGTTCTAACCGATCCACTGCTCTGCAGTTTTTTACAATGGAAGTTGCAAACCTAATATAAGCATGACATGTAAATGTGAGGTATGGTCGTTTACTATCAGTATGGCATGAAGCCAGTTTTACTTTAAACTAGGTTCAAGACAAAATGTATTATTCCTTCTTGTTGCAAGTGCATAGATCATATGTTAATTATTGTATCATGCGTCTCCAGGCTCTGCTTTCAAAGCAAAGTTAATTGTTTCATTCTGCTACACGAGGATTTACACATAGTTTTGTCTGGACTGCAGTTACCTGAACCAAACCAAGAACAATAGCTCTGTTTTGAGAGAAATGCTGTGTACTTTGTTACAAGTTGATGCTGATACTCTGGCTCTGTTTTTTTTCCAAGGATGATCCTCTCACCAATCTAAACACAGCTTTTGATGTGGCTGAGAAATATCTGGATATTCCCAAGATGCTGGATGCAGAAGGTAAAGTAGAATCCAGTGGGTTTTAAGTTGCTTTTTCTCAAGAAATTTCCCACTTCTTCTAGGTGGACATGTACTGTACAAGAATTCAGTAACCTCCAAATGCTGCCTCCAGTAATGTGCCACATACTAAATGTGAGACGTTACAATGGAATAATGAACCACATGTTCGGCTCTCCTCTTTTTAATGTGCCACCCAGCCTTCTGGGTCTGGTGTGGAGATCTTAACCTGGGGTTAGAACACTAGGCAGAGATGGGTAACATCTGGCTATGTCCACTGCTGACGGAAGTGTTCCCTTCAGGAATCAGGCTTAATACTGAATTAAAATATGGTGTAGGACTGTGTTCCATTTGCTCCAGAATTAATTCCTGAGCTCTTTCTGACATTGCTGGCAATCTTCCTTCTGGGGACATGACAGTAATATAAGCTGCTATTTCTTGACTATTCAGAAGTGTTGGGCATGAAGACACTTTTCTGATTGAGTCTGGAACCCAAAGCAGAGATCCATGTTGTTCAAAGGTGCTTTTGCTACTGACAATGACTGCTTCTCTGAGGCCACTGGGACAGCAAGGATTACTTTCCAGAGCCTTGTCAGGACCAGCTTGGCAACTGACTTTGAAGACTGTAACTCTGGAATACAAACAACAGCCTGAAATAGTTGTTGGCTGTTTGCCTGAAGCCAGCTGTTTTCAGAAGTTGTATTTCAGGCTTGGTTTGGATAACAGAAGCAGTCAAAGGCTTTTGTTAAATAAGGAAGTGAGGGGAACAAGGGGGAAAGGGGGAGACAGGACAGTTGAAACCAGTGAACCTGTTTTGGGGTAACTAGGATGTTCATGTTCCTAGGTAGTATTTCCCATCCACAGGGAAGAGTCTTGCTTTCCCTGCCTTCATCATGCTGAGGTCACAAAAAAATCATGAGGTTTCTGGAGTAGATTCAAATGCTTCCTGCCATTCTATAGGAAATAAAGTCACCTCCAAATAAGTGGATCTAGTTTCAGATCTCATCAAAGCTAGCAGTGATGAAGAGGGCCCGTAGCAGATATTCCCATTGCTTTTTCCTGATCATTCTCCTCCCCCATGGAGTGGAGTTAATGTGGATTCCTCCACACCATCAATTCTGATCTCTGGAGGTGTTGAGTTTCACCTGAAACTAATGAAAGGGCCTTTTGGAATTCAAGCCATCATTGTGTGGAAATGGAGCATGAGGACATGGAAAGGAAGGCAGAAAGGATCTTTCCTGAAGAATTGCGTGGAGGAATTGCAGTATAATAAATCTATAAAACCCATGTCAACCTGCTACCAGTATGGATTGATTCAACCCACCATTCACGTAATGTTCCCAGGATGGGGAAGTGCTGTGACACGAGACGTGCTGTGACACGAGACATGCTGACATATGGCTGCTTTAGCCTGGCCAGTCCATGGAAGCAATTTTGTCATGAGGGAGGGAACCAGGATGAGGGAACCAGGTGATCCTGGCTTCTGAGAGAGACACATCCTCAGGAGAATGCTGGGAAGCCCTGTGGAATTGCTGTGAAAAGCATATACCCCAGCAGGCCTCCTGGACAGTTGTGGTTCTCCCTCTCTCTCCTTTGCTTTCGTCCCATCAGTTGATTATGCTCTTAACGTGAGGTTTTTTTTGACAGACATTGTTGGAACTGCCCGTCCTGATGAGAAAGCCATCATGACCTATGTTTCTAGCTTCTACCACGCCTTCTCAGGAGCCCAGAAGGTATCGCAGGATCCCAAGCTCCCTCCACAGAGCACACCTGGTGCCGTTGCTAATGTCCAAACCTTTTTTTCTTTCTCTCTTTCCTCTCTAGCTACGGGCATCTTTATTATTATGTTCTTGGTAGAGTTGGCTGTTGGTTCAAAGTGGTGCCCCAGACATAATATGTGGGGCAAGGGAGCCAGGAGTGCATGTAGTCAGTGGTACTTCCAGTGGCACTTACATATGCCTGCACCTTGGCACACACACAAATCTGAGGGACTAGGGAGCTCTGCCTTCTCTAAACTGCTGCCCTGACAGCTGAGGACCTGCACCCTTGGGTTCCTGGGAAGTCTGAGACCAGACACTTGATCTCACAAAGGTGGAGGTGACCACATAGGTGCTCTGCTCATCAGGACACTGCAGCCTGCTCCCACTGGAAACAATGCTGGTACCTATTCTTTTTCAAAGATAGGGAAGCAGAGCTGACTTAGGGGTTTTATGAAGGATTCAATGAATGCCCAAAGCTTTATCTTTTACCTTACATATGCTGCAGGTTTCCATACTCTTGCTTTAGGGCTTGAACCTGCTGCTTTCTCAAGTTGAGCCACAAATTCAGCCCCAGCCACCCAGGGCTTACAAAGCATGTCTAACAAGTACATCCATGATGATTTGGCAAACAGTGCATTGCTTATTGTGTCTGAGAATGCCTGGTTTTGTTCATTTGGGGGTTTAATTCTTTTTTCTCACTCACCATGCTGGAAATTGGGCAGTTGAGTCCTTACTATGTCTGGCTTAGCCATTTTCCTGTCAATAATGGAGTCATGTAAGGAAAACATTGTAAACATTTATTTCCAAACCCAAGCAGCTGCCTGTCCTCCAGTGCTGTAGGAACAGGCAGCGCGTGTTGCAGCAGAGCAGACACTGTAGGAAGGCTCTGATCTCTGGCTCCTTGGTGTACAGAAAGGCCTTAAGCACAGGCGTTCAAACCTCCAAACAGCCCATTTGCATCCTTGGGCCAGGCCCCCAGAGTGCAGCTGTGAGGTACAGAGCCCAGACTCGGGGGGTGGGGTGGGCGGGAGGGGTGCCGCTTTGAGCCACAAGCCAACGCTGCTAGCCACCTTCTGATCCGAATTCCCAGCTCTCCGCATGGAAATCTGTTTGGCCTGTCCTGCAATGCATGATGGGAAGTTTTCTCCCCCTCTCTCACGCCATCCGTGATTGTTTTGTTTTATCCTATGTGCTGCTTCTTACTTTATCCTCTCAACCTCTTTTCCTTCTCTGCACAGATATTATAGGCACGCTAAGGCCGGATGAGAAGGCCATAATGACCTATGTCTCATGTTACTACCACGCCTTCTCAGGGGCACAGAAGGTGAGACTTTACCACTAACAACTCCCTCCCCTCTCCCTGCCCTGCCCACCACTCCTCTCCACTGAGGAATGGACTAGAGCCTCCATCCGCCCCAGGGCATTTGCAGGGAAGCCCAGTGCATCTAGTGATGTGCTTGGATGTGCCATCTGTAATCTTGCTGGAGAAGTGATGTAAATGTCCTTCCAAGAGCCTTGAGCTGCTCCTTCCTTCCAGTTCCAGCAGTGATAAATCTGGCATCGAAAGATGAATGAACAGCTGCTCTGACAGTCAGTACCATTTCACTGACTAGTGGGCCATCCTGGCCAGGCAATGCACCTCCAGTATTACCACAATCAGATCAGCCTGCTCCAGGAAATCAGCCTGTCCTCCTTGAGCGGCCACCCTACCTTCCACACTCAGCCCCCACTACATCAGTGGTCTTTTCCTAGGCTGAATCATCCATGAGTTGGTCACATAGCACTTTTGTGCTCCAGCCACAGAATCTATTCCTACCAGGCTTGAGCTTTCCCAAATTCACATGCTTCTCCATTCTTTGCTTCTCGCTGGTGTCCTAGGTTCATCAGTAGCAGTCCTTCTTAGGACTTAGCCCCTTCTTAGCAGCTGGCGCTGGACACCTGGTAATTCCCTTCTGTTTCCCAAACTCCCTATATGTTTTCTCTTTCCTCTGCTATGCCCATTCCCATAACTTCAGTCCTTCTTCTGCTTCCTCTTGACTCCCAAGTCTCTTTGCCTGGCATTTGGACATTTGTCCTCAGAGGAAGCAAACAGTCACAGTTTGCCTTTGGGCAAACTTCCTCCAAAACAGCAATTACCCTGCAATCCAAAGGTTCGTCTTTCTCTCCCATACCATAGCCTGGCTGCGCTACAGCCTTTCCAGAAGATCACTGCTATTTTCAGGTTGTAGGCTTTGGAATAATAAAATCCAAAGTTCAGGACTTCATTCTTCAAGTTATGAACAGATGTAAAATCTCCCTGTTCCCCCAGCTATGACTTCTTTTTCTCACTAGGCCGTTTCTATTTGAGAAGCAGTCCATGTGTTGCCCAGCTTGAGGGCTAACTTGACTTCAGGAAGAGTCCATCTCTCTTGTACAAAACTGTGCTGATGGCTGCAGCCTTGAAGAAGATACTGTGCTGATGCCGGCTTTCAGAGGGCAAATGCAGGCAGGAGGTTCCAGGGAGCAGCTCTTTAGTTCAAGCTTTTTGTTCTCTGCCCTGTTCCATATAAATTACATGATACTGTCTTGTTTCCAAGGAACTGGGAAGGTGTCCCACAGCCATGCAGTAGACTTGCCTGTTTGGCATCGTTTGCGTAGTTATGACTTTTCCACTAGAGGATTGTGCTTTGTGAATAGTTTGAAACCCTTCAGACCAGGCTGCAAGCTCCAGCCAGCTGATACTTGCTCAGGAAGACTGTTGCCTGAGAACTACATGCCAGCCTGGTGATAAGATCTGCTGTTTGCCAGGTGCACCTGAGGGACTGCTCTATGCTGTCTGCTTAATCTGAAGAACTCCAGATTGAGCAAACGGCAAACTACAGTACAAGGAAGGTTGTGGCCTGCTGCAGGAACAGCCCTCACCAATCCCTTCCTCTTCTGTCTGCGCCCATTCCAAGATTTGGAAACCTGCTTAGCAGGTCTCAAACTTTCATCAGCAGTTTAGGTGGATGCTAGGTTTCCTGGAATAACTGAAAACAGCCTTTTACTGCCTCAGGACCTGAAACAAGTAGCTGGGGCAAGAACTGGAGATGGAGCTTTTTTGTCATGAAAGCTTCAGTCCCACGTAGTCTAACTGGCTTACAGGGAAGATTAAAGATTTAATAGTTTATTCATTTTTTAGCAGTCCAGATGGTCAGCAACTAAACTGTGCCCTGGCAGGAGGAGGGGCACAGCTCCTTTTTGGAGCTGCCCTGGCCATATATTAGCCAGCTGCTGAGTGACACAGACTCATATACCCAGGCACACGCAGTGATTACTGAGTACAGGTGCCCCTCAGATTGTAATGTGTTGCTTCCTCGTGCATGGTTAGGTGACTTACTCTGATATCGCTCCATTTTTCATTCAGATTTTTCATTACTGCCACCAGTCCTGAAGGGGAAGTCCCATGAGCCGCTTTCTGCTTCTTTCACTCTCTTATACTGAGCCTTTGAAGGTACAGGGTCCCCAGCCTGACATGTGTGTGTAGATCGCTGCTTTTTCTTTATGCTATTTTTATATATAAATATTTGTAGGTATACTTGCTTTGGTTGGTTTGCTTGTTTTCTAACCGCTTCTGACTTTCACACTAAATGCATGCAATGACTGGTTGGCTTGATATTTTGTAAACTTTGATTTCTGGGTTGAAAATCTCTAACTAATGTTTTACCATTTTATTAAGAGATTGTGTTTGGCATACAGTATTCTGGAGTATAGCCTCCTGAGGCTAGAGGACAACAACTGGTTGGCATCTTCTTACGCAGCACACTGTGGGAATGCCTTTCTGTATGATCCTTCTCATCAAAGAGACTTGTATCCATAAGCCAGAGAGACAGCTAACTCCGCTTCCCTCCTAAGCAGTCCAAGTCAGGCTTGAGAAGTACAGAAAAGACAAAAGGCAGAGAAATTACCATTACTTTGGCTTTTCAGCTTTCCATTTTGAGTACAACAAACAGGACATGCGTATCACAGAGCAGTGTGGTAGCAAGCAGAATGCCCTGGGCTTGCCCTCCTCTCAGTCTCAGTGCAGGCTGTATAATGCGCCAGCATAATGCCGCACTGAAGCTGATCAGCTCACCCAGGTTCCCTGAGAATACAGGTATGCAGCTTCTAAACCCTAGGATGGTGCTTCTTCTCAGTGCTCTCCATGCCTTGTGGCCAGCCTGGGTTTTTTGGAGCCAACATGAGCATCCTAAATGCATTGTTGCCTTTAGCAGTGTGGGGAAGCCAAAATGACTTTTTCCACTCCACTAATGAAGGCATGGGGGAGCTGCCTTGGCCTCATGTAAACATCTTCAGAGTGCTACTCTTCTTTTACCTGAAAGAGTTTCACTGAGGTTGCCATCACCACAGATCAGCTCATTAGCAGCAGTGTAGGAGGTATTTGTGGAGCTTACCTTGAAACCACAGGGATCCTTTTGTCCTGCCTTCCTTAGAGCAAGTCAGGGTAACATGTTGCTCATGACATTAGTGATGATAGCGGCTGCAGATCTTTTTGTGCTGCTGCAGGAGCAGCAGCATACTTGTATAGAGCAGTCTGGTGTAGACAAGAACTGTTAAGAAGTAAGTACTGGTAGGGAGAGAAAGCCTCTACACTTCAGCCATTAGATTAATACAAATAATGTCATAATGCTGACATTCAGAGGCTTTTGTGTTTCGACAGATGTTTAACACACATATATGCACACACACACTTAACTTGGGCAGCAGGAGGAAACCTGCTGTTGGATACATGTAAATATGCCTCCCTGAAATGGGGTCCGTCCCACACACCTGGCTCACAGTGAGCTCCTGGGGTGTAAAAAGAAGTTAAGGGTGTGCAGAGAGCTCCTTTCCTGGGATAACTGAAATAAACATTTGGCACCATAAGTTCTAAAATGGCCTTGAGATTGAATAAGCAGATAATAAAAGGCCTTTTAAAAATAGAAAAAGGTTGAAACTTGCCAGCTATAAGCTCAGCAAAACTTCTTTTGGCATCAGTCCCACATGTAGTTTAAAAGCAGGACACAACATTCACAATTGGTCTGTTGTAGTGTTGGCATGTACCCTCTCCTCTTCATTTCCACTTAGTATTTGTAAGAAGGATTATCCATAGGGATCCTCTGGGTAGCACTAGCACCTTCCCCAGGCACCAGGGCCATAGCTGTACTGTGGTAGGACAGTGCTGAGCAATGCCCTGACACCCATCACAGGGACACATCCTCTGAGAATTTGTGGCATGGCACCCACTATGATAATGATAAAAGGGGCTGATATCCTTAGATATACGCTGTACAAAGACCAGCCTGCTGTATGTTCCCCATGCCAAACACATGCATGGCACTCGAGGGCAGAGTGTCTGCTCTTGAGTTCATAGCTGGGATTTTTCTGATCCTACTTTGTTCCAAATTCATGTTCTAACATGTTCGGCCCCCTGTAGAGAAAAAAGGTTAGGTTCCACAACAGAACAAAAAAACCCAACTAAATAGTAACAACGTGGTCTTTTTTTAGTGAGACTTGTTTTGGAAGAGTAAGCAGAAAGATTACACAGAAAGAAGAAAAGAAAATCCTCTTCTCAGCTGGATCATGAGACCCTGAATACGTTGTAGGTGACATGCAGCAAGATGCTGGAGGAGGTAGCCCTGTAATGAGTGCCAGAAATACAGGGAAAGCTGGAAGACAAGCTAGGCAGAATTTAAGGTTAAGAAGAGCATCTGCCACTGTGTTTTCCATCAGAATTATGACACTTCAAAAGTCCAGTCTATGGATTAACTCTGTTTAGGTAGTTCTTCTGTGGGGTAAAAACATGTAGAAAATCTCACCAGCCTGACACCACTCTGCTACTGGTGTTACTGCTCTGAATGCTGTTGAGGGGAGTGGAGGGGGTGGCAGAAACCCCTTATCTTTGTAAAGAGGCAGCCAGGTTCCTTCCGGTAGGCTCTCTCCTAGAAGCAGCTTCAGAAAAGCCATAGAAATGTAGTTGTTCTATACACACAGGGTGGGCTCAGAAGAGCTCAGTATCTCTGAAGGAAGTATTCATCTGAGAAGGGAAAGATATATCAGGTGAGATGGAAAGCACAGCAGTCAGGACAGATGTTTTGAAGCATGGACAGGTTGCTAGAGCCAAGGGTAGGAGGCTTTACCCACAGGTACATAGCAGGAAGCTAAGCCACAAGCTTTGGCTTGTTGTATTTTTTTCACACTTTTCCCTTCTTCTGTTTTATTTCTCTTCACCAGGCCGAGACGGCAGCAAATCGGATCTGCAAAGTGCTGGCAGTCAACCAAGAAAACGAGCAGCTCATGGAAGACTACGAAAAACTGGCCAGTGATGTAGGTGTTGGTTTCTGGGCGGTGCTGTGTGGAAAGGAATGTCATTTAACCCTGATAACTAATCCTGGGGAATGCTACTGGCCGGTGTTTCCCTGGAAAATTGTTTTCCTCCTCTTCTAGCTTGAGAAAAAGTAAAGATTGAACTTACCTTAAAGGCAAGGGCAATCACTTTAAAGCAGAAAGCTCTCATTGAGCAGCTCTGAGATTCTCATTTTATTAAGAGCAGCCACAGAAATGCTAAAATAAAAGAAAAAATCAAGCTGGTTTAACTTTCATTCCTCAGGACTACAAAACTTCATAACATCTTTCATGCAAATTGTATGCTAATACACTGCAGAAGTCAGAAACTGGATCAGAGAGAATGGAAGTTAGAGATAATTGAGAAAAGAAACGTGCATTTGCTGATAGTAGGAAATTACCTGTGTAAGTTACAAGCTGGAGGCTGCTTTGGTTACCTGAGAAAAACAGCTGACAGACTGGCAGCCACGGAGCTACAGAAGTGACCAACCGTGGACTGGACTACATTTATGGAAAATAAGTAGGGAGAAGAAGATGGAGAACAGAAAGGCAAGCATAGCCCGTGAGGCTGGTTTCAGCCTGGTCTGAAAAGCAGAAGACATTACTCCATTCATACTACAGACTGCTCATTGCATTAGTATTTTGCCAGCTCCCCATGTAGCTTTGCTAAGGAGGGCTGTTGGGATAGCAACACTGATTTCAAGGAAGCTAGAGTGGGAAAAGCACAACTGAAGGCAAGATAAGAATTAGAGCATCCTTCGGTTATCCAGCAATCCATCAAAAATCTAAAGGTGTAAGCTGAGGACATAGTTCGGTCCTGATCGTGCAAGTGTTATGCCTTAAGCATGTTGGGTTGGCAGTGCTGCAACAAGCAGTACTATTTAGTGTGGCAGGGAATGGGCTGCTCATTAAAAAAGCTGGCAAATTTTTCTTTACAAGCCCTGCTGGTGGCAGAATCTTTCTGACAGCAAACATAAAAGTAAATGGTCCCTAATGAGATCAAAGCAACACCTGTGGTTTAAAGAGTTTTCAGTTTAAGGCTTTTTGTCGTTGCTCTTTCCAGCTGCTGGAGTGGATCCGTCGCACCATCCCCTGGCTGGAGAACCGGGCCCCAGAGAACACCATGCAAGCCATGCAGCAGAAACTGGAGGACTTCCGGGACTACCGCCGCCTGCACAAGCCCCCCAAGGTCCAAGAGAAGTGCCAACTTGAGATCAACTTCAACACCTTGCAGACCAAGCTGCGGCTCAGCAACAGGCCAGCCTTCATGCCTTCAGAAGGGAAAATGGTCTCGGTGAGTGGGAGTAACCACTCATATATACCCCAGTCATTCTTAAAAATGGGAGCCCTTTGGATGGGCAGGGCATGCCTACCTTCAGAGTGAGCTACTCTGCAGTAGGAACCCTGAAGAATACAGCTCAGTGATACCAGAATCAGAGATGATTGAGCAATCATTGCTTCCCTGTTCTAAACCAGACTCTGAGGCCCTTCACAAGCTGCGTGCCTTTATGAGATGTCTGGGTGTCTCTTATTCTTTCTGCTTCATAAGTGGTTGGGTTTAATTGAAGTTTCACATGTGTTCAGAGAGGGACTTCTGTGCAGACAGGTCCTGACACTGCTAGGCCTGTTTCTTAAATTGACCTTTGTCTTCCTGGCCTGTCTGCATAACACTGTGAGATCAAAAGCCCACACTCACTCCCTCCAACCAATTGGAGGTAGCTCACTGAGGCTACTGCTGATGAATATCTTCCTCCCCTCCCGCCATCTTCTAACCTGCCTTTTCTTCTCATGTCCCTGTTTCTAGGATATAAACAATGCCTGGGGTGGCCTAGAGCAGGCTGAGAAGGGCTATGAGGAGTGGCTGTTGAATGAGATCCGGAGGCTAGAGAGGCTGGATCACCTGGCAGAGAAGTTCCGGCAGAAGGCATCCATTCATGAGTCCTGGACAGATGGTAATGCCAACCAACATGCTTCCTATTGCCTGACATAGTGCTGTACCTTATGTAGAGAGGAAGAGATGGATTGTGCATGAGATTTTCCTCTTGAGAATGCTAGGTTTATTTTTTATTGTATTGGAAAATAATGTATGAAAATTGGCTTGATCTCTGTTCTCCTACATGATGCACCCTCATCAGCATTCACTAACTGTGGCAAAGTGGGAACTTTGAATAGAAGAGAGCTACAGAGGAAAAGTTACTGTACAGTAATGCTACAGGTGGCCTTTACAGGACGAGCATAGCCCAGTTTGCACACACAGGGCTATGAGACAAGACCAGTATAAACTGTGAGAGCCCTGTCTTGAGCTGCACTGGTGCCCTTCTCTGTTGTTAATGGCAAACTTGCACACCATGGTTTTAAAGTGAGGACTGTGCATCTCTAGGCCAGCACAGGTGAGGGCAAGCCTTGGGCAGGGTGTCTGGAGTAAGGCAAATGCCCTTTGGAGGGCTCCTTGGGCTGGCCCGGTGTCAGGGAGCTGGCTTAGGCCTGTTCTTTATTCTCCTGTCCTTTGGCTCCCTCCGCAGGTAAGGAAGCAATGCTGCAGCAGAAGGATTACGAAACTGCTACCCTCTCGGAGATAAAGGCCCTGCTGAAGAAACACGAGGCCTTTGAGAGTGACCTGGCTGCACACCAGGACCGCGTGGAACAGATTGCTGCTATTGCACAAGAGCTCAAGTATGGCACCCTAGCACACGTCCTGTCCTTGGGGTCAGGGAGGCTTAATCAGCTTTGCCCTCTGCCCTCTGGAGAGCAATAAATCCATCCCCATGCAAAAATGTTGGGAAGTCACAGTGTTTCCAAACAGTATCTAGGATACTGCTCTCCAGTATCCGGATGCATCAGAAGAGCAGGCCAGAAAATGGATGAGTCGTGGGTGCTGATGAGGGGTTGGCATAATTACATTCCTAAACCAAGTTTCCATCCTCTTCCAGCTTGTTATGTTGCTGTGAACCCTTTCCTAAAGAGTTTGACCTGCCACTGGTGCCTGTTAGGTTTCAAAGTTATAGCACTGTCATACTTTTCCAGGAACAGAAGGAAATAGCAGAGGTTCTCAGATTGTTCTCTTTCATCCAAAAAAGTCCTCCTTACTCTAGCAGGAAAATATTTGCTGATGCTTGAGCCCATCACAGCCTCTGCTGCCACATCAGACCCTTTGCCCCAGGGATAGTGGTGCAAATGCACTCTGGTTGGCACTTGCTCCAGAGCATCATCACAGCAGCTCAGCTCCCTCTCTGCTTCTCCCCAGCTTGGAAACCTTCACCTCCGATCTTTTTCCTGGAGTGAGGACTGATGCAAGTTACCAGGAACAATGGGGTCTCATCAGGGCAAGAGGTTGATGGCTAGGGGCAGCAGGCAGGTAAAGAGCTGGCCTCTGCAGCACAGGGAGAGAGACTTTGAAACCCTGCGTGTTTCTTGGTGAAAGCAGCCTGAACAACTTGGCTTTAACTGTTTCGTATTTTTTAAATATTTATATATCATACTAGCCTGTCTCAAGTTAATGTAGGGTTAGGGTTAGGCCAAGGTCACTGCTCTTGTCTGAAGGACTGATTTCCTCTAAAAAGTCAAGATTATTATCTCCTTTAACAACACAGATTTACAGAATTGCTCCCCTGTCCACTGGAGGATTGACCTTGGAACAGGAGGAGGGTTCAAGGCAATCCTCCATGTCAGTAAGATTTAAACTAAGGCTGGCTAGTCAGCAAGCATTAGCTGACCTGCCACTTCCAAAGCACATACTACATGCCAGCCAGAGTAGCTGCAGCTCTAAGAACAACAGGGAAGGCTGGGTCCTAAGCTGGGGGAGAGGTGATTTCTTCCAAAGTCTGAGACCAGCGAGCTCTTCCATCCTTCCAAAAGCCATCTTCCATCTCAGCAAAGAAGCCATGCCCTGAAAAACATGGCTGAGCTCTTTTTTTCCCCCAAAGATAGACTGCCAAGGAGAGGGAGAGGGTCTGAAGGAAGCCACTGCAGCCGCCCATGCCAGGCATTTTTGGGGGCACAGCACATTCCCCTCCCAGCAGCAGCAGTCCAGCATGGGGTGCATTACAGGCCAGGCTTTCAGAAGCAGCTCTTCCATCTGCCATGCTGGCTCTGCAGCAAAGTAGATCAAGGAACTGATCTGGATTAAAAACCCAGGAAAGAAGTTATTTTTAGCCCAAATCAGTTTCCTGAGTAGTTTATCGTAAGGCTCCACCAACAGTTATGACCACATGCCTCAGGAGGGCAATACAATAGTGGGAAGAAACAGGGCTGGGGAAGGCAAGAGGAAACTGTTAAACCTACATTACTCTATAGAGAAATGTGGCTCAGATGGCCCATGATCACTCAGTAGCTCAGTGAATTATTCTGCTTTTGATGTTGACACATCTCCGTTTGGCTGGTCTCCCACTGCCTGCAGGTTTCTCTCTCTTTGACCATGAGCAAAACCAAGTGCACAAAACAGTACAAGACCACAAGTTTCATCCACCTGTGCTCCTGTTTCCCTAGCCATACTCTTATCAGCTGGCCTTCAATGAATGCCAGCCTATAGACATCTCAGCAAAGCACTTCCTGTCAGGCATACAAGAGAGAAACCTACACTAATTCTGAATTGTCCTAAATAAATGAATGGCTTGTGTAATTTAGTTATTCCCTTGCTGCCTGTACTATACAACTCTCAGAACAATCTCAAGCATTTCTTTGCAGTCATAATAAAATCTTTGCTGGCCATTCTAACGTACAAGGTGTGAAGATTTAGCCTACATGATGTTCTTAAGCAGAATGCAGGGGCATATTGGTCTGCTCATAATCTGCTTATTCACAGCTTGAACAAGTCTGTACTCCCTTCCCCTGGTGCCAAGATATTCCCACTAGGCAGTCAGCACCAGTGTTTGTTGAGGCCTTGGGTGGTGGTTGTTTTTCTTCCTGTTCTGTGCTGTTTGATGTATCATAACATACAAGTGTCTCCAAAACTAGATTCTGCTGCCTTCCTGGCTCGTACTTTCAGAGACCATGAGCTCTTTCTTTGAGTCTGTCCTCAAAGCTGATAAAGATTTCCAATGGGTTTCTCATTCTTCCCCAAAAATTCTTTATTTGATCTTTTGTCTTTTTTTTCCCCCACCCTTTATAGTGAGCTGGACTATTATGACTCTCCCAGTGTCAATGCCAGGTGCCAGAAGATCTGTGATCAGTGGGATAATCTGGGTGCCCTAACCCAGAAACGTAGAGAAGCCTTGGAGGTGAGACATATTACAAATCGGATCTTTGGAATTACATGGGTAGGTTGCTTCTGGGAAGCAAGCTGCAGTGGGCACAAGCAACCAATTTCAGCTCCTTGTGCACTCCCAAAACATCCTTGACTGTAAAAGAGAGCAAAATTTCAGCATATTTAGCCTGCTTTTCCTTTTCCAGCCCAATTATGCTGCCATTTGTTTCCTTGGGCTATTGATTTTTTCTACTTTTGTGGTTTGTGATATTGTTCTGCTTGAACAGACTGTCCTTTTGTTTTACTTCAAAGGACCTCAGATTTTTCCCTCAAAGGAAGAAATCCATCCTGTGCTTAA
This sequence comes from Agapornis roseicollis, assembly GCA_002631895.1. Lineage (NCBI taxonomy): Eukaryota > Metazoa > Chordata > Aves > Psittaciformes > Psittacidae > Agapornis > Agapornis roseicollis. The sequence continues at coordinate 147,256 of NDXB01014494.1, forward strand.
ACTCTTAACAGTAGGAAGACTTGTACTGTAGCACTGACCTGGGAGCACCAAGGAGATCTGAAAGGAAGGAGCAGCTCAGACAACCCACGTTTCTCTGTGATCATTCTTCTCTAACCGTCTTTCCTGGTTTTCTTTCTTTTTTTGTGCATGCCCAGAGGACAGAGAAGCTACTGGAAACGATTGACCAGTTGTACCTTGAATATGCCAAACGAGCTGCCCCTTTCAATAATTGGATGGAAGGGGCCATGGAGGACCTGCAGGACACATTTATTGTTCACACCATTGAGGAGATCCAGGTACAGAGCAGTCATTTGCATCAGTTCAGATTAGAAAGAGAGAAGTCAGAGGTCTCCTGAATTCCTAGCAATGCTGGATTTCTAAGTCATATTTTGGTGCTTCTGCTCTAGTGAATGAGGTGTAGTAAAAAAAAATAAGAGTATGTTTCCCCTTGATTTCCTCCAAAATCCTAGATCTGAGTAGGCATAAAGCATGCTCATGCCATCATCTGGACACAAAGAACTGAAAGTGGATTTTTTTCAGTGTAATTTGAAAACTGAATTAATGAAAACCTGAAAATGGAGAGAATCTTTCAGGGCCTTGTGGTTTTTTTCAATCCACATGTGCAAAGCTTAGTGATGCTCATGGGTTCTGCAGGTCAGCTGTTCCATGTAGGACCAAATGACCTGGACATGACATTGCACGATAGGATGTGCCATGAGGGCAGTTCTTGAGCTGCCAGCTGGGTTTCAGAGCTGCCAGCTGGGTTTCAGTGCTGCCCAAAAAAAAGTCAGAATTGTCTGCTTTGATGCTGGGTTACCATTTGAAGCAAAAGTCAACTTTCCTCAGTAGGACAGGTAGGGAGTATCTCTGTTTTGCCCCTTCTGAAAGGGTGTGTTACAAAAGCAACTTTACAGGTGATTTTCAGACCTTTGAGAGGGGTAGTGCAATAGCCCTAGCCTGGTATCAGCTCTGTTACTAAGCTGCTACTTTTTTCTTCCACCCTTCCCTCTTGAACAAAGGGATTCATTAAGTCTTTCATAATGCAGAACAAATCTGAACAGCATTTAAACAGTTCTCTGGTCCCTTTGTGACTGTTTGGAGTATCTTTCCCAGCCCCCAGACTTGCAATACATTTCTATGGCCACTGCAGCAGCTGCAAAGTAATGAGTCACCATGTAAGGAAACAATTTTGCAAAAGTAGTTAGTGTGTGAGTTGTAAGAGAGTGGTTCAGTCATGTGGTTTACATTTTTCATTCCCTTTTCTATCCACACTGATCCCTCAATTATCCCTGCACATGCCTCTCTGTCCCCCAGTCTTTTTGCTATCTCTTTCCCTGTGTTTGCTTCCTTAGTCTTGGTCTTCCAGGCTTCCAGGATGAAGTACCTTAAGGGCCTGTAGAAGCAGTGGGAGATGAGCCAGGACCAACTGGCTTGTCAGCTGTCCACAACCAACCAGCAAGCATGCCCCACCATCAGTCCTCGGAGCACTGTCTGGGCACTGCAGCAAGATGGGAGCAGAAAGGGCCTGTTGTGTTCATGTTCAGTGGGAAGGTGCTGGTTTTCCACAGCAGGAGCATATGCTGCCTGTGCAAGTTTGCTGCTGGCTGGAAGACCTTCACCTAGTTCTGAGTGTGATCAGACTGAATCTGACTCTTATTATTCACCTGGCGTTGCAACTAGTGCATACCTAATGGGAGAATAAAAACGTTGCATTTACACTAGTGAGGCAAGACTGCTTCATAGTAATGCTAGTAGTCAGATCACTTCCCAAAGGGGCTGACAGGCAGTCACTGAGCAGTGTTGGAGAAATAGTTCTCCCTAAATTATAAGACAAAATTATTCCACCATTTTTTGGGGATGGTCGCTGGACAACATGAGACAGAGGGACTCATACTGAACTTGGGGAAAATGAGACTTCACAGCCTGTTTAGTGATGCTGAGAGAACCTGGAAAGCATGTTAAGAGTAGCCTGCTTTGTATCCTGGGAATATGTAAGCTTTTACAGTCACTTCTGCAGGAAATACTTACTCAAGAGGCTACTCAGTAACTAATGTTCTCACTTTGTCTTTGCTGCCACCTTCTTTCTGCAGGGATTGACCACAGCTCATGAACAGTTCAAAGCCACTTTGCCAGATGCCGACAAGGAGCGACAGGCCATCCTGGGAATCCACAATGAAGTTTCAAAGATTGTCCAGACATATCATGTCAACATGGCAGGGACAAATCCTTACACTACAATCACTCCACACGAGATCAATGGCAAATGGGAACATGTGAGTTCTTTCCAGCCTTGCAAGTTAGTGTGGGAGGATGCTGCTGCTCAATCACTGGGGGCCCCAGGAAGTGGATTATTCACTCTTCAGCTACCCTCGCATGCTCACTACTGAGCTTTATTGATTTTTTTGTCCTTTGTTTTCAGCTCATTTGCCATACATCTGGAAAGTAGAAAAGATCTTTCTGATAAATGCCTATGGGGTGTCAGATCCATTTTACTTTATATTTTTATAATGAAAGATGCTACTCTCCATACCAGCTGTGTTGATGTCTCTTACTATCAAACAAAATCACCAAAATGAGATCTGAACAGGGTCCTGCAATTCAGTTAATGTGAGCCACCAAAAACCCAAGTAGTGAATGGAAGCTTCTTCTGGTCTTCCATGGCCTGAGATGTGTTTGTGTCACACATCCTACAGCAAATAGGATTCACATTCCATGAGGCTACCCACTGTGTCCTAAACCATATAACTGCTTGTTTTCCACACAAACACCCACTCCCCTTCCTTCCAGCAATTTCTACATTTACTTTTACATGTGTCTTTATGTGTAAGCTGCACACTTCGTTACTCTTTGCTGTAGGTACGGCAACTGGTTCCCAGAAGAGATCAAGCCCTGATGGAAGAACATGCTCGTCAGCAGCAAAATGAACGACTTCGTAAACAGTTTGGTGCACAGGCCAATGTCATTGGACCCTGGATCCAGACTAAGATGGAGGTAGTGCTTTGCTCCTTTTGAAACTCTCTGTTTCCTTCTTCAGTGATATTCTTATCTTTGGTCTTTCTTCACAACTGTCATGGTCATTCTTCCTTCAGGTTGCAGAAAGAGACACTTACATAGAAAATACAGAGAATCCCAAGATGGATAACAGTTACTGAACTGCTTGAACTTTTCTTCCCCTAACTCTTTAGTACAGAGATTAAAAAAAATGATTTGTATTTTAATGGAGTTATGTTTATATGCAGGCAGTTAAAACCCCAGATCAGAGGCATGGTTTGTGTAACTTTTCACAGCAGTGGTCTTGATACATATAACAAAATAAATACAGCTAGCGCATCAAACATCAGCAGAGGAGACATATTTTTAAAGGAGATCTTCTCTCTTTAGTTAAGATTTGACTTAAAGTAATTGGAGTTGATGAAATGGAAAAATATGAAGCTATTACTGATGACAGGAGATGTAAAGAAGAGAACAATTACAGAAATACATCTTATGAACGGACTAAGTTAGTGGATGACAGTGTGTCAGAAAAAGATTTGGCTTGGCACATTACTAGCGTATGGTCTGCAGTTTTCTTTTGTATCCTTGTATGAGACACATCTCCTGTGACTCACCTCACTTGGGAAGTGTTCAGGGCTCTGCTAATGTTTTTGCTGACAGTGTCTTGGCTCATTTAAAGTAACTGCTCCATGAGCTTTTTTTATTTTATTTTTTTTAATCATCATCCTGGGTGAGTGTGAAATAGCTGCAATAAATGCCAAGCATGTTGAGGCTTGTTCTTCCAATGGCGTCTGACTCCTTTGACTTTGCTAATGCAGGAGATTGGCCGCATTTCAATAGAGATGCATGGGACCCTGGAGGACCAGCTCAACCACTTGCGGCAGTATGAGAAAAGCATTGTGAATTACAAACCAAAGATTGACCAGCTGGAAGGAGACCATCAACAGATCCAGGAAGCTCTTATCTTCGACAACAAGCACACCAACTACACCATGGAGGTAAATACTTTGGCAGCAGATCAGCCAGCCTCATCTGCTGTGGCCAGTTAGCATCAGCCACATCTAGCTCTGGCAATGTGTTGTGGTTCTCAGGAAAATGGAGAGCTTGACAATGTGGCCAAGCATGCAACAACATGTTGCTGAATTTCTTTTTTGCCTTGCTGTACTTCATGCCAACCTATTCCAATGTACTTCCAAATACAGACAATAGAAATAACCTGAATGAGATCAACAGTATTGCTTCAAAATCTGGCTGGTTTCATTTCTCCTGCCACCTGATTTTGGCAGCCTATTAGCTGTGATTAGAAAGACCAGGGGAGCGCTGGTGATTTTGAGCTGCCACAGCCTGGCAGAAGAAAAAGAACTCAAACAAATGCTTTTTAAAATTGGAGTCTGGCCTTCTGTTAACAACGTGAGGTTTCTTGGAGGCAATCTGAGCTTGATATGAGTCCAAGCAGAACACACAGAGGCTTTGAAACTTGTTTCTGGTTTCCGGCTAGCTCTCTATTAAGCAATAGAGGCAGTGGAGCACCAGTGTCTTCCAGAGACTATGGTTTATGTTCTTGGTAAGGAACGTTTTCTGCCCAACGAGGTCTTACAATCACTGGGTTTGATTCTCATTTGTGTTGAAGGCCCTTCACATGTTGCTCTGACATGACAAAGGAACTTTACAGTAGGACCAAGACTTTCTTCAGATCACAAATTGGCCTCTTCAGTTTCTTTTTTTCAGTCAAAATTCAGGTTTTAAACATCTGGTTGGCTCACACTGCAGGTTTTCTGGGCAAATGACTTCTGCCTTGTCCACCAGCATTATTTGATTTGCAGCAAGTAGCACATTCCATCCACTGGCCTCAGAGGCAGGAAAGCTACTTTTTAATTTAAAAACCATCCTGTCCTCTTTTCCAGCATATCCGAGTGGGCTGGGAGCAGTTACTAACAACAATTGCTAGAACCATCAATGAAGTGGAAAACCAGATTCTGACCCGCGACGCCAAAGGAATCAGCCAGGAACAGATGAATGAGTTCCGGGCTTCTTTCAATCATTTTGACAGGGTAAGTCAGTGTTGACTGCAGCTTGGTAAGCAACGAGCTTCCATGTAAACTGCATAGGGCAATAAAAAACAACCATAAGTTTTATCACTAAGATAAAACTAGACCAGTAGAAGAGATTTCATTCTTAATAATGCCACTCCTGTGGAGCAGTCATTCCTGTGAGGACTGTTAAGTGTTCATTAGTCTGGGAGAAATATGTCTTGACAGGAAAATGCTACAGTTCCTGATACAGTTAAAGTATGAAAAAGTTTGAAGGCTTGTTTAGGAAATCAGACTTTTACTGCACCTTCTCCTGAAAGCAGGTTATTAATATATAAATTTCTTTGGAGAAGCTGTCATTCACTCTTGATGTAGTGAAAATCTGTATCAAATAAACCAGTATTGCTGTTGTGTGGAGCAAACAGGAGAATCTATATGCAGCAGGCATTGCATGACATAGATAAACCCTGATGTAAAACCTGCCATGCCTTACCAGGGAAATACATGCCAAGCCACTAACGGGTGCAGTCAGTAAGGAATCCCTCAAAGGAAATTCTCTTCCCCTCAATTTGCCAGCTTGTCTGCAGCTCTTCCTTCTACAACCCAAATCACAAAGGTGTCATGCAGGGAAGCAGAGACAGCAGCCAGAGCCTGAAAACAGCTCCGTTATCAACCCCTTCAATGTTGTCTGGAAATCCAAGAGCAGCCTGCAAAGATACTAAGTCAGTGATGCAATTAGAGGTTGCTCTCCACCACTTGCTGCACCAGCCAGGCTTTTAGAAAGGTCTCCAGAGAACAGTGCCGCAGCCTGTCCTCAGAGATTGGCAACACTCTGAGATTGCTGAACACTGGCTATTTCAGCTCTTCTCTAGCTACCAAAGAGAAACAAAACCACAGCTTCTTTTCTTAGAGGGGAACACATAAAAGCCCGGTAGATTTTATACTTTATTGCCTGCCCCTGCCTCCACAACAGCCTGATTAATCATGTAAAGTAAACATTGGCTTCCCATATTCAACTGTATATTTAATTTATGGAGGCTTAATGCTGACTTTAAAAGCTGATTTTCTGAGGAAAATCACTTGGAACTGGCTCCACCAACCTGTTTGCCTGTTTGTAGCTTCCTTAATCTGGCCAGAGATGATAGCACACAAGGACTTTTCAGTGCTTGAGAGCTGTCCTCAGCTAAAATCCTGCAGGGTGGATGGTGATTCTCAGCTCCTGTGGTAGCTTATGTATAGTTTGACGGGGACATCCAAGCACAGGGAGAGCGTGGGATGAGCAAAGGGAGGAGCAGCTGCCAAGCTGTGTTGTGCTGTGCTGTACAGCAGTCCTGTTTGCAGAGCTGAGCACTTGAAATAGCTTTGTCAGTCAAAGCTCCACCTCACATGCAGGCCAGATAAGTACATCCATAACACTGCTCCTCTGAGCTTCAGCTGGTTTTCCTTGTCTGTTCCTGGGATGCCCTGACACCTAAGCTTCCCTGGGCGTGTTCCAAACATACCTGCCCTCACCTACTCCTTCAGTGGGACATTTGACTAGAAGATTAAGGCAATGCTTCCCCACTGCCTCTGCCTGCTTACCTGCACTCTGGGTTACTAGTGAAACACAGGGCTTTTGACACTATGGATAATGAGCAGTGATGCAAGTAACTCACTTGGGAGATGGAGATCTTGAGGCTTCTGAGCATCAACTGTTTTTGTCATTCAAATGCTCTCAAGATGGGATGAGGTCTCTGAGAAGGAACTGTTCCAAGAGCATTTTTAGCGCATCCTGAAATGTCATTGTGATATCTAATGTTGTGCACTTTTTATTTTTCTTCCCTGTCCTTCTCTCTGCATGTCATGCTTCCTCTCCCTCTCTCCTCACCCACTGCATGGTGCACCTCTTTGTTGTCCTTCCACCTCCCTTTCATCTCCTCCTTGTCTCCTTCCTTCTGCTCCACACCATCACCGCACTGGCACTGCATGTCCTGCTGCCTGGCACACCGCATAACCAGGATCACTCCGGCACACTTGGCCCTGAGGAATTCAAAGCCTGTCTCATCAGCTTGGGTTACGATATTGGAAACGATGCACAGGTACTGAAAGCTAGTGGTGAACACAACCAGATATTAAACTGTGAAAAAATAACAGTTTTTTTCCTTTCTTTTCTTGTTTGTCTTGATCCATCTGTCATTGCTATTCTTGTGTCTGACTATATACACATCACTTCTCTGTACTGCTTCCTCTCTAATGTACTTTGGTATCTTTACCTTCTTAATTCTCTAATTGTTTGTCTTGGGAGAATCCTTTCATGTCTTCAAACTATTCCATTTATTTGTGTTACTTAACATTCCTTTTCTTGTCTACCCCTCAATCTGTCTTGTTTGCTATTTTCATTCCTTTTTTTATTATCAATATGTTCCCTGTGTGTATATATTCCATGTCCAAAACCACCTTTGCTTCTTCATGGTTCACAAACTACTTTTTCTCTATTGCTTTTTATTGTCCTGTAAATCTTTCCTTCCGTCTCCTTCCCCCTGAAACTCATTCTTTGTAACGTCTCATGTGGGTTCATTTCTTCCTGGACTGGTCTCCCTTTTCTTTCTCGGCTTTCTCCATCTTTGCATCATTCCCTGTAGAAGAAGACTGGTATGATGGATTGTGAAGATTTCCGAGCCTGCCTTATCTCCATGGGTTACAATATGGTAATGTAGAGCCCTCTGTCACTCCCGTTCAAAGTGATTCCTATAGGCACCTTCAAAAATAGAGAGAATGTGCAGTGAATCTAGGTAAATATACAGCTTTATCTTGCAGAACTGTCAGCAATGTTGTATCTAGTATTAGTGGTACACATAAAATTCTTGTCTCACAGCTGCAGCTGAAGTTAAAAAGATTAAAATCATTGTCTAGTTCCTGTGTATTTCAAATAAAAGTTATATTTATCAAACTGTGTAGCTACAAGTGGAAGAAACAATAAACTTCCTCATATCAGTAGCTGCGCTCTGCACAGCACACACAACCTCCCCAGCATTAAGTATCAGTTGAACTCATCTGAAAGTACACACGACCTGATTTCTGAATGCACTCAAATGCTGTTCCATTCATTCCTACCATTTATTTCACATCTTCCTATACATGTAAGTTCCAGTTCCAGTCATCCTCCCTATACCTTTTCCCTCACCAGAGTACCTGCATATTCAGAACAGTAACATGTGGCACCTTGAGGGGCACAATAACTGATAGAAATAGCAAGAGTGATGCTCATCAAGGGGCAGAAGATCATAGTGAAGAAATATTCACCTGTGCTCTTAGTGTCTTTGATCCCGATGTCAGGCAAAGCAGTGTTTATACGTCTTACTCATCAGCCCAGTAAAAATATAGACCCTTCAATGTAGCATGCCAAGTCACAGTAACATTTGATTAGATACTGCAATTACTCTTGAAACTATGCAGCTCTAGAAGAGCCTGTTCCCAGAAGACTCAGCTCTGCTTTCCCCTTCTCCTTACATGGGGAAGAAAGAGTCCCAGAGATGAGAATAGATGATATTTTGTTTATATGCAAAAAAAAAAAAAAACCCCTCAAACTACACTGCAAGGTAATAGCTTCTGTACCAAACATCTCTGTAGGAACTTTCTTATAAAGGCCACTTCCCTGGGTCACTCCAGATAAGCAAGNGAAAGAAAAAAAAAAAAAAAACCCATCAAACTACACTGCAAGGTAATAGCTTCTGTACCAAACATCTCTGTAGGAACTTTCTTATAAAGGCCACTTCCCTGGGTCACTCCAGATAAGCAAGTCTTTCTTTCCAAAGCCTATCTAGTTAATATGAATCAGATAACTATTAAAGACCCTAGAGATGTTTTTTCTGATGGTTTCTGTTCTGGCAGATGAAGAGAACTGTAACAGTTCTTTTTTAGCAATTGAAAGTAAAAGGATTTGAGGAATGCAGATCTTCCAGTATTGCTACAGACATCTAGCATGACATGTGTTACAGGGAAATTCACGTCTTCCCTGAAGTCTGCGTGATTTCGATCCCTGATTAATAAGCTTTGTCCTTGAGCAAGATGGAGCCTGGATGTTATCCTAGGGCATAGCTGAGAATATTTTATCCAAATGACAAAATGAGTGGCAAGCATTTGTATGCAACAGCAAGTTAAAAAAAAAATCCTGATTTAAAAACAACAAAAAAAAAAAAAAAAACCTTCATAGGCACAAAAAAGAAGAAAAAATAAAAAAA
>NDXB01014494.1:156603-193703 GCA_002631895.1 Agapornis roseicollis
AAACAACAAAAAAAAAAAAAAAAAACCCAACAAACAAAACCCAAAAAAACCCCCTCAAAGTCATTTCTGTTAGGTTTTGTTTCTCTAGCTGTGAAATGTGCTGCTGAACAGTTTCTGCCCACTTTCATAGCACCGCTGCCCAAATGTCCAGGCTTACATGACTGTGTTGTTCTCCAGGGGGAGGCAGAGTTTGCCCGCATCATGAGCATCGTCGACCCTAACCGTCTGGGTGTAGTGACGTTCCAGGCCTTCATCGACTTCATGTCCCGGGAAACAGCAGATACAGATACTGCTGACCAGGTTATGGCTTCCTTCAAGATCCTGGCTGGAGATAAGGTCAGCCTCCACACCCTCCTTTCCTGCATCTGCATTGTTCCTGCTTCCCTTTTTCTATCTTGTCACAGACAGAAAGTGTCAAGGGAAGCACTGTGTAGCACGGAGGGTATTTTCACAGGAACACTGTGCAGTGCTGGAGGAGTGCAAGGCTAAAGTGTGGGTTAACAAGCAGCCTGCCAAAGCACTTGAAAGTCCTGTTCAGCTGTCAGTCAGAACTTTGCTGCCCACTCTTGCTTTATTTAATTAAGAGTTTGGTTGTGATTTGTTATTTTAAAATGTTTGAACAAATCCAACAGATGGGTCTTGATTAGTCTTGAAAAACTATTAATTGCTGAGAGTTGCAAACTTGAGATGACCTTTCTCAGATATACAGGTGTCACTACCGATTGTTATACGAGCAGTAGTAGATTTTCATTGAAGAACAACTGTATCTGCAGAGGAGCATCTTTTAATCGTAGAAATAGGTCAAAGGCAGGAAAACTTACAGGATGATACTAAAGGTGTTAATTTCCTGAATTCGCACCATCAAATGGATGGAACCGATTTATAGAAAAATTACGTAACCTTGTTTTCTTACATAACAATCCCTACTATTTTTTTAATGTAATTGAACAACTAATATGTACATATGCTATTGAGATATCTCTATATTTACTAATGATTTTATTCATCTCACTTGAAATGTTAGATAGCATTTCTCAGTTACCCTTAAATCCAGTACTGGCTTCTATTTTCACTAATAACCTTTCATAATCTATAATGTAGAAACCCATAATGACTGTCCTGTAGGCACCTACATGACTGAAGCCAGTCCTCTCCTCTTTCAAGACCTGAAAAATCCACATTATTCAGATAAACAAACCACTGAGTGTGTGGGTGCTTTTGGATAAAAATTATTAACTCCTTTACTCTGTACAGTATGTTAAATATACTTGTCAGTGTTTAATATGCTCTAGTGACTATAACATGAATCAGACAGTATTTTGTTATGAAGAAAAATACTCTTACTCCAATCATTAAGCTGAAAGGTGGAGGCAAGGGGGGAGAATAAAAAGTTGCAAGAGAGATGGTGTGAAACTTGAAACACTGTTCAGACCCGCTGCATATGCCCCCAAGTCAGTCAGCTGAAGACAATGTACTGGTTAGCAAACACGCAGCTACTGCTACCTGCTGCATGGAGAGAAGCCAAGCTACCTCAGCTCAGCAAGTCTCCAGAAGCTGAATTTATAGTAGTTTCTCTTGCTTATTAAAAATGTCTGCTGGGAAAGGCAAGCATTGTTGAGGGAACTGTGGAAGCAATACAAAGTGTTTGCTTGTCTGCTGCCTGCATTGGTGCCATCAGCCAGAGCTAGTGGGGATGGTTCCTTTCCTTGCTCTCAAGAGAGGGAATGGCAACTCCCAAGCAGCACAAGCAGCTGTTACCTCCTGCCAGTGAGGGACAGTATCCAAATGAAATCTCTGCTTCCTCCCATTTGTTTTCAGCAGGACCTCCACTGTCAGCAGGAAGGCACAGTCTTACACTGACCTTACCTCCAGGTCTTTTCCATAGGTGTGCTGGTACCTTTCCTGCAAAAGCAGTCTTTCTCTCTGTTGTAAAAACCATTTTCTTGTCCAAACAGCAGGGAAGAACTGCATTTCCCCCCAGGGTGTATGCGCAGAGAGCTCCCTGTGTGGGTGTACAGTACTAGTCTAGTTGTTGGGGCCCTGTTCCTGACTGCTGGCTGCTGCCCTGGTGGGCAAGGTGTGGTTGTCCCTCTGAGAAAGGTCAGTATTCTGAAGTAACCATCTCCCTTATCATTTGTCCTCACTGCAGAACTACATCACTGTGGATGAACTACGGCGGGAACTGCCTCCTGATCAGGCTGAATACTGCATTGCTAGAATGGCACCCTACAATGGCCGTGATGCTGTACCCGGTGCCCTGGACTACATGTCCTTCTCCACAGCGCTCTACGGCGAAAGTGACCTTTAACTTTTTTCTGTCCCACCACTCGCTCCCTCCCCCTCTCCCGTCCAACACGCCCTTCTTTCTCTTTGCAAAGCAGCCTCTGCTCCGCTCTTTTTGTGTTTCCCTGTTTTGCTTCAGATAACAGATCACGTTTTTAAGTGGGGGGGAGGACATTGACATGGCACAGCTTACCTTGCCCTTGAAATGACAGTTTACAAAATTATTTTGTGCAAAAAAAGTTACATTTTAAAAAGAACAGACGTATTTTATTATAGAAAAAGGTATTTTTCTCCACCAGATTGAAACTTAAAAAGAAAATGTTAAAATATTGCACCAAATATTTTTTGTTGTGACATAGAAAGTCAAGCACAATGTTACATTCCATCCTTTCCAAAAAGAACCAAACAACAACAAAACACCACTTGTTCTGTTAAGTTCCACATTTACGTATGTCTCTTATCACGTTTATCTTGGGAGGGGGGAAGGCACACAAGTGCATGTGTTTGCTGGTTCACTCATTTCATGAAAATATTTTATGATAAACTTTTGAAATTGCTGTGTTTTCTAGGGAAAAAATAATGTACACAGCTCGTTTTCATATTTAATTAAAAAATACAATATGCCTCCTATGTTTATCAGTGCACAACTTTTTTTGTTGCTGAGAGTTGTCTGGTTTCAGAACATGAAGCTTGAGAGTTGGTAACTTTGATATTGCTTGTCACAAATCATATTAAAAATTTCTTGTGATAACAATTCTAGACTTTATTCATTTGTACAGTAAAATTGTTCATTCCTATTTAGTTAAAACAACAAACATGATGAAGAGAATCCAAAATGAATGTGGTTTTTTTTAAATAGAAATTACAATTCCCCCCTCCGTTTTATTCTTGTTGAGTGATGTTGGAATTTCCAGAGCTTTATGACCACTTTAGAGTAGCAACTTTTATATAACTTTTAACTATCCCTGATAGACCCACATCTCTAGGAACAATATTCTTGTTATTCCCTAAAAAACAGAACAGAATTAATTAACTAGACCTGTGCAAACAAACAACTGCTGTATCTTAAACCATTTATGAAAGATTCATCCCTTGTTCCATGCTCAGCATTAAATATCTCACTGCTTTTGATATCACATCTTCTGGCATTAAAAAGTCTTCCAGAGACCTCAAGATCATCTTTGTATTGACATTCTAAAGAAACCAGTCTTCAGAACAACTCCTCTGGGACCTTTAATGAGTCAAGAAGTGTATATACACATATGTATGCATGCCTGGAAAGCAGTAACAGGAAGCAGCTAATTCTTTCCCAGCCATTGCAGGTGTATTTCCTGCCCTCCCACAATACTTTTTAGGAAACATGGAGTTAGCAGCAAAAAACATCATTACTTCTTCATGATATGTTGCAAGTGTTTTTTTACCTGTAACCACATACTGCTGTCTCTAAAGGCAGTTTTCACTTTGACAGAATGACAGCAGCAGCAGAGGATTCATGTACAGGTTCACAAAGAGCTTCTGCAACTTGCAGTAGTGTTGTCCTCTGTTCTCCAGTGCAGAGCTAAGTCCTGAGGAAGGCATTGTACATGGTGGGTTGGGGTTCAGCGCAGACCTTGAGCAGGCCAATAAAAATTACAGCAGTGTGTTGTGATGTATCCCATACTGTATCTGCATACTGTATTTGCTTTAATAACCCTGTGTCCCCTTCCACAGTAGTTGCCCTGCCCTTGGTTTGCTGGATGTGGAAAAGGGCATTTGCACTGTCAAACAAATGGTTCTCTGTGGTTGTACCCACTCTAAGAAAATGTAATTATACACTTTTTTTTATGCTTTTATTTAAACAGTAACACCAGAGGTGGGGAGAATATCTGTTGGGGTATTAAAAGACCACTCTCTGGAAAAAAAAACTATGTTATTTCACAATACAGCTGGTAAAGGAGCATAGCTGCACCCTGGCCATCACCTAGGTCTGCTACCACTCTGAGAATGAAGCTGAACGAGTTTAAATGATCCTAGTGAGAGCGCTCTGCAAGTCCCTGTTTGGAGATTCCAGTGGTCTTTACAAAACTTTTTTACTGAGCTGTGGTAGTGTGTGCTCTATGACCAGGTTCCACACAAAACTCTAGCTGGGTGAAAGCATTCCTGGGTTTATAAGACAGAAACCAGGTGGCTTGTCCCTGCTCACACCACACACTGGTAGCAGTGTGTGGGCTCCAGCATTGCTAACACGGCTGTACTGGTGGTAATTATGCTTAGGTGGCATAGCCTTTGATGATCTGGTTAGAGCTGCCCTGACCTGGCCTTTCCCCCTAGGCTGTAGGTGAAACCTCCCCATTCTAACCCCACCTGAGGAGAGGTTGCTCTAGCAACATGTTTGCCTTCCTCATATGCAGCACAAGATGTATCTTGGGCTAACAGTCTCCAGCACTTAGTATGCTAAAATCTGAACACAGCCTTTTGTCTCAGGCTTGTGTTTTTGCAGCTAACATGCTGTTCCTCAGCCAAGTCCTGACATCAGCCTTAGCAAAATTTGTCTCTGGAAGCAGCTGTTTGCAGCTCAGTGACTGTGCCGCCTTCTGCCAGGAACAAAAGCAGAGAATCCACTTCAAGCTCACATCTCCTATTCAGGGGAAAAATGGTTTTGTCAGCCCACCATACTCACCACTTCCAGGCACAGAAGTTTAAATAATGCTTTCCCAATAAATTAACCATTTTCCTTTCATGGCTGCTGCTATCTTTGGCTGCTGAGATCTCAGTACCAGCCCCAGCATGACTGTCTGACAGTACAGGGGCAAGAAACACATCAGTGCTCAGACCACATGGATCTGTCTTGCCTGCCAGAATGTCAACCACATTTCTATCTTGTGACTGTTGCATGTCTTCAGTGCTGCCAGCATCTGGTTTTGGAGGGGAGGAGCAGAAGCAGGAGTCTCAGAAGACAATGAAAGGAAACTAGTCTGCAACCTTGAATGAACTTGGTTTCAAAGAAGTATTCATACATTTGTGGAGGATCCATCCAGATGAATCAGACTGGCTATATCGGGGAAATAATGGAGAGGGTGAGGACTAAAGAGAGGGTGACTGTAACAGCTGGAGAAAAGGAACAGCTCAAACTGAAACTACTCATTAAGATATTGGAATGCAGGCATGATTTTCAGACCATAACAGGATTATTTGTACAAAATTACTTCCACTACAGTTGCTAGGGTAGGACAGATTTTTTTTCCACCCTCTGATAGCCAAATACTAAGAAAGCTTAATCCTGTTGAAATAATCGAAGTGTCAAGGTGACTGAAAGTGGCTCTGGCTACTGAAAGAGGTGCTACCATGTAAACCCTTGAAATGCACTGCATCAGCTCTAAACTGCTAGAAAGTCTTCGCATAATAAACCTAGATTAACAAAGCCTAGGGCACATCCTGAGACAAACAGGTAACCAGAACATTCCCCAGCACACACCAACAAAATGTGTTCAGTGCTGCAGTCAGCAAGAAGTCAGCCATTGTGAAGGATAGAGCTGGATGATTAGATCTTGCACAGGGAAGGATGCTTATGATTTGCGACATCAGTTTGCAGAAAGAACCCTGTCTTTCAGGCCCCCAACAGAAGCAGGTTTTAGGTGTTTTCTATTAAACTGTCCTGGTTTAAACCCAGCCACGCATCTCATTCACTCACTCAACACCCCTTTCTTGCCCTCCCCCTCCTGGAGGGATGGGGAGGAGAATCAAAAGAATGCAACTCCCACAGGTTGAGATAAGAACAGTCCAGTAACTAAGGTACAACACAAATCACTACTGCTACCACCAATAATAATAATGATAAATAACAAAGGAAGAGAATACAGCACTTCACCAACCACCGACAGATAACTCACCCCACCCTGCCCAACCAAGCACCAACCGATACGATACCACCCCCCCGTCCCGAGAACCCTAGCCCTTCTGGGTAACTCTCAGTTACATCCTGGGATACCTCTTTGGTCAGTTTGGGTCAGGTGTCCTGTCCCAGGTTCCTCCTGGCCTCCCCTCCTCCCTGGCAGAGCATGAGACTCACAAAGTCCTTGGTCAGAGTAAACATCAGAATCTTCACTCTGAGGAATACAGTGGACACATCACCTGCAGAGAAATGGGTGTTTTAAACACCAGGCCATTTTATAAAACATAGCTGTTGGTCTCAACACACCTTCTGGCAGCTAAAGAAAAGAACAAGTCCTAGCTAGTCCTCCCTAGAAACAGATGTTGGCACTTTTCTGTGAGCTCCCAAATGGAACTAGGCTCTGGTTTCCCAGCCAGACACAGGTGCATTTGGACTGAGCATGGGCAGAACATTAAGACCTATGTCTCTCACCACTTCCTCCCAGCAGTTCCTCACTCACTCGCTAGCACGTGGACATTTTTGGTCCCAAAATGTCTACCTTCCCCTGCATCCTGTGCAAATTCTGGCGTTAGGTCCTGGATTCCATCTGTGGTGCTGCAGTGAAGGCAACCAGTGGCAGAGCAGAGAACTGAGACCAGCTCTGTCACATTCCAGTCTTAAGTGCTGCAGTCATCCTGCAACTATCTCAAACCTCTTTCCAGACCCTTCCTGCCAGTTCCTCACTTGCTGCCATGGCTTTTAGTATGAACACTGTGGCTTTTGTTGTACAGATTTGTAAATACAAGGATTACTTTAAATTGCAGAGTTAAGACAGCATTTTATACCTTCTTATTATTAAGCACATTTAAACAATACCACCATCTCTTTAAAGAAGAATTTCTCTCCTGCAACTTCTCACTTGAATAGGGCACAATCTCTAACCTGTGGTACTGAATCATAGCATCCTGCTTTCTGCTATGGAGAAAATAAGATGTTTTCTTTGGGAAAGCAAGAAAGCAGTTTATTTACCTCAGCAATCAACATACTGTGTTTTTTAAGTATCCTGATTCCAGCTAAGTATTCATTTACATTTGCAGGTGTGCAGTCAGGGTGCTAATAGTTCCCAGTGGGCTATCAGATGGTCTTCTGAGAGACCAATCTTTCTGTGTAACCAAAATAACGAGCAAACTAAGCCACAGCTCTATTACAAAAGTTGATTTTGCACATGATGGCTTCCAGAAACACAACCCACGCACTAAAGGCAATGCTGCAGATTCTTCTAATGATATATTTCATGCCTTTTACCACCCATGGAGAATGTCCACAACCAAGAAAGGGAAAAAGGGACTCCAGCCCAGTTCAGGCACTGTCAGAGCAGCCGGAGCCAAATTCCAGATGCACAACCACATTCTTCCCCACTGACACCACTCCAGAGGCTGCAGAGATGCAGGATAAAACCAAAAAAGCTTTAATTTGGCTTCCAGCATGACTTATCTTCATTATTGCAAATAACTCCCTATTTCACCAATACCATTCCAAGACTGCCACCTAAAGAGTGTTTTTCTCCTGAGCTTCTTGCACAGCAATTCAAGCACACAGCGACTCCAGTGCCACTCCTTCAGGAGTCCAGCTCTGCTTCTATGCAGAATTTGCACAGTAAGAGTCACAGGGCTGCCATTTTGAGCACCTTGGGTGCATTTTAAGCATCTTTATCTTTACAAATGAAGAAGTAAAACAACAGAACATTGCATTCTAAATGGTAAAATGTACTTGTTACAGCTACCTGCTTTTTTAACAACAGCTTTGTTAAGCTGTCACATCACTTCATTTTCTTACCAAAAAGAGTTCACCCCAGTTGCCTTGCAGCCAAAGCGACAGAATGCTGGGCTGCATAAGGCAATATGCACTGGCCTATTTTGTGCGGGGAGGCCAATACACTGCCTCCCTGCACAAAAGAGATACGGACTTGCTGGAGCAAGGCCAGCACAGGGCCACAAAGATGGATGTGGGACTGGAGCATCTCATACAAGCAGAGATGCTGGGACTGCTCAACCTGCACAAGGCTGAATGTGTGTAAATACCTGATGGGATAGGATGGAATGAAGAGGAGAGAGCCCGACTCTTCTCAGTATCATCCACTGACAATTAAATCCCATGAAATTTCATCTGAACACTTGTTTTTACTGTAAGGGTGGTAAAACACTGGATTGGGTTGTCCAGAGAGGTTGTGGAGCTTCCATCTCTGGAGGTATTAAAAAGCTGACTTGATATGGTCCTGGGCAACACTGGGGCTTGGACCAGAGGATCTCAAGGGGTCCCTTCCAACCTAAATGATTCCATTTATTATGGATATTGAATGTATAAGTTATCTCCATCCTGAAGAATAATCAGAGGACAAGAAATTTGAATGATACAATGTTATAAATGTAACTTAGATTTTTGCTCCAAGTTAAGTCAGGAAATCATAATGCTATCGGATGAGGGGGGAAATGGGCAAAACAAACCACAGCTGTATGTTAGGAATCTGGATGGTAAAATTTAGCAAGCTATGCTATGCTGAAGAAAGAGCAATTTCAATCCTAATCATCATACCGTAAGAATTCCATGAGTCCATCTCGGGCACTGACAGCCCAGAGTAGCGTGCTGCATGTATCTGCAACTGCTTCTGCCTAGCACTCCATACAGGCCTCGTATGTTCACTGGCTGCTTCTCCCCACCCAACGTTTGCCCCTGGTGTCAGCCATAGCAGTCCTGTGCTAAAGACATGAAGGTGGCAGGGACTTGTAGGTAGGTTAGGGGCTGGCAGCAGTTGGCAGAACTGTGGTTGCTGAGTTAAGGTGCAACCCCTCGCTGGAACTCTCTGGCAGTCTCTTCGCTCATCTCCTTATTAACCAACACAGACGGGCACATTTTTTGCCATGTCTCGGTCAGAAGTCACGGGCAGTTCAGGACGCACCAGAATGGCCGGGGGCAGCTGGCAGGGATACATCGGCACAGCGTCTCTCCAGCGGGAAGGGAGCGCGATTCACCTCAGGATACCCCACCCCAACCGCTGCCCCTATGGGCCACGGCGGGAGATCGCGCCTCGCCCTGACATGGCCGCAGCCTTCCCACCCCTCCCCCCTCCTCCTCCCGCGCGCGGGGCGGCAGCGGTACCGCCGCGCGGCACGCTGGGGGTTGGAGTCGGGCGTTGGCGGTTGCGCACATCCGCCGGGGGCGCGCGGCGGGGCTGGTCTCTCTGAGGAGCACGGCAGCCATTGCGGCCTCGGCCCGAAGCGAACGGTTTCTTCACGGCTCTCAGGACTCAGCTCTCGGCGACGGTGAATGTCCGCTCCTGCTTGGCTCGCTCGGTGGCGGGAGGGCCGGGGGACGGCCAGAAGTTAGGTTGCGAGCGGGGTTCTTGCAGCCGGACCCTGCTGCGGGGCGGGGATGGGCCTGTCCTTCCTTGTGGAGGGAAGCTGTTCTCGGAGGCCTCGCTGGCGCCGCGCAGCGCCGCTAGGCCGCTGCCCGTTGGGTAATCGGGGCGCGGAGGCAGCAGGCCGCGGAGAACGGCACGCTTCATCGCCGCGGAGAGGAGGGCTGATCTTGGTCGTTTAGGTCGGAGGGACGGCCGGGAGACTTCGGGGCTTGGAGGGTAGTGTAAAGCTTTCGTGTCCGTCGGAGGGGCGATCATCACGGGTAGGGCGGACGCTTCTGTGCCGGTGAACACAGGGAGGGTTTTTTCCGCCTTTGGCGGTGGCCGGGCCTACCCTATTCAAAAAGACGAGTTCTTTCGGTGCAGGCCCCTGGTTTTCTGCCCGTATGTGGTATCTTGCGAGCCAGTGAGCAAACGCGGTTTCATTGTGTTAGGAGCAATGCGTGAGACTGCACCTTTCGCATCCATTGTGCTCCCTGATGTTCGAGTAAATAATACATGGACAGATCGTTTGCACATCTTACACTGTATCTGTGACAGTTTTTCAGGCAATTCCATCCACGCCATGTTTATTTATTTCTTTCATTTCTTGCTATGCTAGAATTGACAGCTAAAAGTATTGAACAGCAGTTATGCAATCATTTTATAATCTGTCAAACCTATATCGTTACCAAAACGAGTGGTTGTTAATAAAGTGACTCTTCTCACCGTGTTTTAAAGCACGTGGTTACGTAAGTCTGTCCTTCCTCTGCAAAGGCCTGTCCTGCCCTTAATACCCACTGCTGGCCTTGCCAGTGTTTGTGTGGTCAGGGTGCATCAGGGAAACAATATGTCGGAAGACTAGCTACTCTGTGAGGGAGCTGAATCAGTCCTTTGAGCTGGATTTTCATGTGGGCATAAAAATGCAAGTGAACACAAAGAAGAAATGATTACAAAGGGAGCATAGGCTTTTCTAAGGCAAGAACAAAGCTTCTCACGTGAAAACAATTAAATAGCTATCACCTCAGGACATGATCTGGGGACAGTTTAGGCTACTCTAGGAACATGCTGACACACATTTACCTCTTGCCCTATAAGAAGGTATGCTATGTATATCATGTCTTCCAAAGTTCTGGCACATATCTGATGGCACAGTAAACCCGAGTAAAGAATCTAATCGATAGAAATCCAATCGGTGTTAACATGGAAGGGAAATCACATTAATTCAAAATACTGCATCCAGATTGTCTTGAACTACTTTCACAGCTAATGTGACACATTGTCTATTTACTGTTTGCTTTACAGCCCAGTATTGTAATATGAGGTCATGCTGTATTTTTGCTCCTTAGGGCTTGGATTCTTTGGGGTTTGTATGACAGCAAGTTCATTGAGTGAGCCAAATTATTAGATTTTCCAGTTACAGAAACTAAAAAAAACAAACAAACCAACAAACAAACCTAAATCACATAAACTGAAAAAGTGACATACTCAAGGTAGACAGTGGAGCTTCCATAATGTATTTCAAATTATGTATCCTGCATTGATAGGTAGTTTTCATAATCTTAACGTTCAAAATAGCCTTTGGTTTTGTCATTGTTGAAATCTTGTAATAATAACAAGTTTGTTAATCATAACTTGTTAAAGTAAGTTACTTTATGGTTAATGCGAATCAAAATAGTTTGATGGCTGCCTTTTATGTTTTGAATGCTAATATAACTTTTATTGCAGCAGTTTTTTCATGTGAAAACAGAAGTTTGAGAATGTTATAGTAATCACTGGAGTAACAGTTTAGTTTTGTTTGTTATTTTCTTTTAACTGCTGCTAGCCCAGTAAGTTCTTTGTGGAGCTTATTGAGTGGGGGGTTTTCATGCTCTGTGATACAGAAGCCTTATTAGTCTAAGCAAACAAAACCATTATTCAGCTACAAGAACCCTAAAATTTATATGATTAGAAAAGACAAAGCAGAGAATTCTGCATAGGTTCTGCTAGAAGTCAGTAAGACAGAATTTTATGACTTCTCCTGCTATAGAGAACAGGGGATTTAATATATATGCCTGGAGAGCAATAAGATTGAATCCTACTTAACTGAGATTTCTGAGATGTAAAACATGATCTTAATCAACCTATTTTAAGTTTCTTAATCTGATAAACAGTACTGGGTGTTTTTTTTTTAGCATCAGCCTAAAGATGAGTGGCTGCCGTGTCTTTGTTGGACACTTAAGCTCACGTGCTCGCGAACGGGATGTGGAGAAATTCTTCAAAGGATATGGACGCATAAGAGAAATCCATCTAAAAAATGGATTTGGATTTGTGGTAAGTAATACCTTGTTTTCCTTTCTCTTGCTTGCAGGTACTAGCCTTGCAAGGCTCATGTCAAAGAAGAAAAGATGCTTAAGAGAATAGTATTTCCTGGGGGAAATGGAAAATATTAATACACATTTCAGGCTGCTTTTCAGATATTAGGATTACAGTTTTACCTGATTTTGGCTGGTCTTTTTTCTCAAAATATTGGTAATAATCTAGCTACATTAAGTAAATTGTCTGATCATAATCTTCCATTACAAAACTCGACAAAGTCTTGACCCAGAGGAAAGTTTATACAGAATCACTTGTGTTCCTCTCTCAGTTCTAGTCTGCTTGGTTTTATCTCTAAGTAATAACCTGACATAAAAGCAAAGTGGTTGGCAGGTAAACAGCTGTAATAGGTGCTTGCTGTTGGATTTAACCAGCACAGCTTTTAACTCTTGTGTGGCTGAAGTAAGGCATTTTCACCATCAGTATGTGTTCACAGGGCATATGTGTTTGTCAGACTGTTGAATGATTACACACAGTTCATTGGATCTTAGTTTTCTACCACTGCTTTCTAGAACTTTATGCTTCTAAACTGTTGTCCAAAATTTTTATAGCTTTACAGATTCCCAAGTTGACTCAGGCTCAACCTGTTCTTAACTGTTGGCTCCTGAGAGCAGAGAATTAGTTGTTCTGTAGCACTGAGTTCTAAGTGGAAATGCAGCTGCTGTCCTCGCACTATGGCAAGCTTATATGCTGTTTGTTCTGTCATGATCAATCCCTTGGGTGAAGCTGTGAGGAAAGAATGAAACAGCAGGCTTTGCCTACTTCAGTGTCATGCAGATATTGCTTCTTGTGCTGGTTCCTGAGTGCCTTGCAGTATGAGCTGCTACTTGTTGACTGCCAATAGGTAAATACCTGCCTCTTGAAGTCCAGAGATAAAAGGCTGATCTAGATGTGAGCCTGGGTTTATTTAGTGTCATTTCCAGTTGCTACTATTTCTTAATCACCTTTGCTTCAGCATTCCTCTTTTCTTCTTGGGCAGGACTGTTGACTCACTCAGGAGCTGCTTGTGTTCAACTCCTGTACATGAGTCAGTCAACCCTCCTTCCTCTCTTCTTCCAGTTCTTAGGCAGAAGTATTTTCTTTTCAGCCCTCACTAATCTTGAATAGCTGTCTCATAACTGTCTAAAAATTTTAATTGTTCTCATGATGAAGAATTTTTTCCTTACATGTGATCAAAACCTTCCTGAACTTTACATGTCATACTGTCACTGTGCATCCAGCTGAGTAAAGCCCTTCTATCACCTATGTAACTGTGTTCTAGGTTTTGGAAGACTGACTGGATCCCCTTTGAGCTGCCTTTTCTTTAGGCTGAGCAAACACACCTCTCTCAACCAACCTTTCCTTGTTCTCAAACCTTGTGATCAGTTATGGTAGCCCTCTGCTGGTCCTGCTCCAATCTTTCTTGAGCTGGAGGGACCAGAACTGGCCACTGTTCCAGGTGTGGCATAAAAGTTGCCAAGGTGGAATAATCACATCCCTTGGTCTGCTGGCTGATGCAGCCCAGGCAGGACATGGTATGCTTTAGTTGCAGCAAAGCCACATTGCTGACTCGTGCTGAGCTGACTCTCCACAAGGAGAGTCTGTCTCTTCATGTCCTTAACAGCAGAGCTACACTCCAGCCACTCAGATCCCAGCTTGATTATTCTGTTCCAGGTGCAGGACTTCACAGTCATCATGTTTTGTTAAAACTTGCAGTTCTTGTTGGCCTAATCTTTCAGCCTATCAGGGTGTATCTGTATAGTGTTTTTTCCTTCTGTTTTATCTATTTCTCCTCGCACTGTAGTGTCAGCCACAAAATTGGTGAGGGTGCACTTGATCTCATCATCTAGATCATTTATAAATACATTGAATAGCATTATTTTTTGCAGTACCTCACTTGTCACGGGCTGTCAGTTCATCTTTGGGTTTGGTTATTTAAAATGTGTATCTATAAAACCTCTTAAAAACCCAGGGATTTTGATCTTAACATTTTGGTAGTGTTAAAAGCACGTTTCGTTGTGCTTAATTGAAATAATTGCTTGATCTTTGAAACTAATTACATTTACTCAAATTTTGTAAATTTGTAGATTTCAGCACAGAATGTTTTCAAGCCTCAGACCATAAAACTAGTATGTGAAGCGAGATAAACTTGCAGACACTCGGTTTATTAGAAACTAACTGAAAAATGGGAGTTGTAGGTGCTAGCTATTGATGTCTTAAATGCTGGGCCTACATTATTTTTTTCAGTATAATCTTTGCATCGTCATACAAGGATGTGTGATGTTTCACTTGGTAATGAAACAAATTCCAGTGCAGAAGGGGGAAGATTGCTTAAGCCGGTAGTGCCTCTGAAAGGCTGTTTATAGTTACGCAATGCTTTCTTCAACTTGAGAAGCTGCTTCTCTGTTGCTCTTACGCTGTGCTTCCATAATTTTCTTTCTCCATACACATTTCTGGTTCAAGCAGCTGCTTGTTCTCATTGCTTTTTCTTTCCTTTCTCCCCTTGCCTCACATGGAATTACCCCTGTTGTTTAGCCACATAACAGACCTACCTGGGAAGCTGATCTAGTAGAAAAATAACAGTCTTTTCCACCCCACCTACTGCACAAAGTGTGCTGTTTTTCATCTGGATAGGTTTCTTGACCTAGTTTCCTGCAGAGCTGTACAAACAGCTTTGCCAAGAACCAGTGGGCTGGATAGTGGGCAGAGGCTACTCATGCTGACTAAAGTAACATTGCTGCCAAAAGTGAAGTGACAGATTCCATTGCAGCAGTATATGGAATTGCATATTCTAGCTGATCCAGACCCATAGGTGGCAAGTGCTGAAGAGGGGCTTATGTTTCTTACTCTTCTTGCACAGACTAGTGAGCTGAATTAGCTCAGAATAAAATCAGAAGGGCTTGTTTGGTTGTTTTGGGGTTTGTTTTTTTTCTTTTCTGATTTACTGTGTCAATTCAGTAAGAACTGAATCAGCCTTAGAACTCTTTAGAGGATTTTGGGAGTGCACTGCTTTTTTTTTGCAGTTCATGCCATTACATAGGATTTCCCTTGAATATAGGGCTTTGTTTTAAACTGTATGCCTTGAAGTAATCCCACACACACCTTTCTCCCAGAAAGTATTTTGGGTATTTTTGTAATAAGCCAGGTCATTCAATTAATTTATTTTGTGTAGGTCCTGCAAGCAGCTATACTGAAACAACTGAGGGAGGCAAAGGACTTTGTGGGGTGGAGGGAGAAGAAATGGTCATGAATGGGAGCATCTTGGTTTTCAGTCATAAATATACTCGGAATCTGTTTCTTTGTTCAGAGTTCTGGCTGATACTTGCTGTAGGAATGTAAAATTCAAAAAAGAAAACCTTTTTTTGTAGCATTTACATATACTATGCAGGAAAAACATGGGTTTATTCCTTATTCTTTCTAGGAATTCGAAGACCACAGGGATGCTGATGATGCAATTTATGAACTTAATGGTAAAGAGCTGTGTGATGAAAGGTAAGTGTGATACCATAATTTCCCTTTAGAACAGCAAAAGTGCTTTGCATACAAATACAGTGCATTAGCTTGTGCTCTGACATCCATTTCTTGTGGCTCTGTGGTGGGATACACCTTTCATAACTTCATCTAAAGAGATTCATTGGGATCCTGGCTATATATAGTCTTACATAAGGCAAAGATAGTTTGGGGTTCAAGGGGAGATGGTTTGGAGTATGGCTGACTTTTCTCCACTTGCGCTTATTTCTCCTTCAGAGCTAACTTAAGGTCTTGTCACTAGAAATATAAGTAAAAGTGAATTGAATTTGTTGTTTATCTGCCTGTTGATATTGGAAAATAAGTTGATAGCCTCTCATTCGAAGTGTTGACCTTCAGTTTGCAACAGTGTGGATTATAGTCATTGTATGTTACAGTAATTTTAAGTTTGATTGTGGAAGCTGGGTTTAGGTCATTAGGTTGTTGTTACTTCTTTTGGTACTCTCTTTCCCTCTGTGATTACCCTTCAGCTCCAGTTGAGCAAATTCAGTTTTCAGTCTGAATTACAGACCTGTGATAATTTTCATGGAAATCAGAGGGAGATGAATGAGACAAGAGAATGCCACTGTTCTGGCTCTATAAGAAACATTGGTGACTGTGTTATAAATCATTGCTTGCAAGGGCAAGATAATTCTTGTTTGTGCACATGTGCACAGGGTGCTTGTGAAAGATTTAAGTCAATGTCCAATACCTAAAATTTGTGTTATATTTTTTGTTTGCTTCTTTTATTCCTCTCATAAGGGTTACAATTGAGCATGCTCGAGCCCGAAGAGGGAGGGGCAGATTCCCACAACGGTTCAGTTATTACCAGTCGCAGAGTGGATCTAGGTAGGTGGTCTGGACTCTGTTACCTACTAACACAGTAACTTAAGACCTGTACTGAAATACTGTTTCCTTCCTGTGGCTGGAGTTAGGGATCCAGCTCTTA
Organism: Agapornis roseicollis; assembly: GCA_002631895.1. Classification (NCBI taxonomy): domain Eukaryota; kingdom Metazoa; phylum Chordata; class Aves; order Psittaciformes; family Psittacidae; genus Agapornis; species Agapornis roseicollis. The sequence continues at coordinate 172,921 of NDXB01014494.1, forward strand.
TTTCCTTGTATAGCTTCACAAGAGGAGTTTCATGTTCTCAAACGTTGGAGGTCCATTACTATTATTTACCTCCTCTGGCTGAGTAGAATCTGCATTTTAAAACAATTTTAACTGTCAGAGAGATTCACAAACCCAGTATGAAGTGCTCCCTCTGTGTTGTAGGCAATACAATGGTCCTGTTTCCTACTGTTGTGTAAATGATGTGAAGGAATAATGCTGCAGTTGGATTGGCTGTCCTTAACATGGAATCAAGAAAAATGCCAGAGCTTCTCTTTTGAGGCTTTTCTCATTAAACTGAGCTTACAGGCTAAGTAGAGTAATTGTAGAGCAGTAGTTCAGGGTACTTACTGCTTAATCAAACTTTCATATTTCCACCTGTATGGTTATCAAAATGCTTACTTCAGCACAGCATACAAAAGGAACGGTATTTGAGAACCAGTGATAGGGCACAAGATGCCAGCATGTGCAGAAGCGTTTGAATACCAGATGACTAACTGTTCTGACTGAGCAGGTGCCTTGTGGAAGGAAAGTCTCTGTTCAACAACGAATCTGAAAATCAGAACATAGCTCATATCTAGATTACCTGTAGTGGACATGGAGTAGTTGTCAAATTATTCACATTCAGTGATTTGAGCCAGTGGTGAACTTTGCACTAGCTTGCAGCAGAGTTGGTGGAAGTTCTGCAGATTTGCATATATATTCCACCAAACTACTACACGGTACATCTTTGTACTTTATATCTATCTGTGAAGTAAATATGTATGGAATAATTTACTCTCTAGAAACATTTCTAGTGGCCTATGCAGAGTAGAGCTTGGAAGGAAGACAGAGACTTAACTGACATAAACCTCTGTGTTTGTTTCAAAGTGAGAATTACTGCCAGTTACAAACCAGTGTCTGGAGCATCTAATTTGCATATGCAATTATGCAGATTAGACAGTTTTTTTCTTTAGTGGCAGTAACCTTGGTGTGGTATAATTGGTCTGAGGTCCAGGCTAAAAGTGAACTTTTAAAGTAGGAAGTGTGATTGGAGGTCCTGGACATCTGATGTTGTAGTCATGTTCATGATGTCAGACTGCCAATGCCAGACAGGAAGAGACTGCAGTTTGCAATAATGGAAAAATGAAACTCAACCTGCTAGTTTTGGGAGTCTGGGACCTCTGCTTAAATGCCTGGAAGATCTGGATGTTCTGAAAAAAATTGGGACATTTTGAGGTATGCCCTTAAATGAAATTGCCTGTGCTTCAGTGTACAAATCAATAACACACAATTCAGGATTATGTTTCTATGGGAGGAGAAGGTGAGAATAATTTTCTCTTAGGTCAGTGTTCTTGATTCTTGAATTTTCTGGTAGTAATACAAAGTAGTGCCACTGTTAGAATTCTGCATTACTTACCAAAAGGCTGGGATACCTTTTCCCATAGTCCTCAGATTCCTTTGGATTCAGAAGAATTTGGAACAGAAATGACCTGTAAGAGCAGTATTTTTTCCATGTGCCTTACTCTTCTGTATGAAAGTTTTCAAGACACATTTTTGAGAGCATCTTTAATTTTTGATTAAGTGAAAAACATGGGCTTTAATTCAGGAAATGAAAATTGCTACTGTTGTTTCAGGGCAACCAGCTTTCATTTTACTAAAATAACAATATTTCTATTCACAGAAATACCTAATATAGGTCATGGTAGCATTTATAAATATTAAGAATTTAGAAACATGAACTAAGATGTGTTTAAATTGTGCCTCCCATCTCTCTGGTGTGAAGCAGAATTAATCCTACCAACTAAAAAAAAAAAATAGATTAAAAAATGGGCCAAATTAAGCTAATTCTCTACGTTATTTACATCCTACTAGGCACTTAACTTCAGTGTATCTAAAAAAAAATGGCAGCTATATTGGCTACGTTGGTTTAAAGTTCTTCATTAAAATCCTTTTCAGTCACTTTGTAGCATCTCTCTTCTTGCAGTGGACTCTCAGTTATATTCTTTACTAGATAGAATCAGGTCTGAAGTCCAGCAACAAGGAAAATAATTAAATCTCTTAACAAACTATAGAAGACATTAGACTTCCTAAGTTCTAAATTTGTTACACTGGAGACTTTTTCCTTTTTTGTTTCCTTCTGAACTCTTGCAGCCGGTATGGACCTCCTGTTCGTACTGAACACAGGATCATAGTTGAAAACCTTTCGTCCCGTATCAGCTGGCAGGTGAGTTAACATGTAACCTTCTTTTTTTACACCTTATTTTCTTACCCTGTAAATAGACTGTTCTGAGCCCAATTTCTTAATAAAGCCATCATAAATATTTAACCTGAATTTTAAAATGTGCAAAAAAACCTCCACTGATTGCTGAAAATTAGCATTTGAACACTTAAAGAAGCTTTTTGTTTCACAGCTGTTCAGGTAGTTCTGAAATAATATGTTGCACTTGGGAACCAATTCTTGCTTACTTGTGTTTACCAACTGATAAAACCTTTCAAAGACTCCAGATTGTTTCTAAACTATTGAAGCATAGCATCCATTCAAACTATGTCACCCTTTTGTACTATTACACCTGGAAGTGCATGCCTTTGTTTTTGAGTGAAACTTATCGTCTTTTCTAATGCTTTGCAAAATATTTTGGTGACGTGATGCATGATTGAGAGTCTGGTAATAATCAGTTCCTTTAGTTGCATTCTGAGTAGTATACAGTCTGTAGAAAGCTTACTTTTTGAAGGCACAGCAACAGATGCTATTGACAAGGTGAATGAATAGTGGATATTAGTCTCATTCATTAACCTTTATATTCTTTGACTAAAGGGAGTTCAATTAGGTTACTGGAAGATGCAGTAGAACATGTTGAATGTTCAAAGCCTTGGTCTTGCAGCTGCATCCACATGAGGAGGCTGTTTGGCTTGCCTGGAGCTCCACTGATGTGTTTCGTAAGAGCTTGGGTACAGTCCATGCAGATAAATGGTTGAACTAGGTTTGTTTATCTTCTGCATGACAGGTTCAAAAGGTTCATAATTGTACAGTTGGGTTAATTATTGAATAACTTGAGAAAAAAAAAAAACAACTTCTGAGTTTTGGTGTGATGAGCACTTTTGGTGTGGTGAGGAAGTGGATTTAATCTGTGTATCTTCTGGGTGTGCTATATAGTGATGTATATGAAGAGATTGTTATAAAACACAGGACTTGGAAACAACAGTAGAGACCAGATAAGTAAGCCAGAATGGAGTGTTAAGGAGAACAAATCCTATAATGCTGTTTTGTGTTAAATTTATAACTTGGGGTGGGGGGAAATTAACATTTCTGTAACTTTCTTGTGAATATTTATAATGGCTTTATGTGTACTTACTATTTTAGACTGAAGCCCACCCAATTCAGATTTCATACTCATGAATCTTTAGGATCCTAATGAAATGTTTTAATGACTCTTAAATATATGATCAGTTAGCATAAGAGACTTGACTTCTTGATACCTGCCTAAATAGAAATCATTTGAAGCTAACATCTATATGCAAATCGCACTTAGTTTTGAAGCTGCACTGCTTTGATACTGACTATAGTACTTTAACTTCTTGTAACTATGCTACTGACACAACAGATTAAAATAGCTAACACATTAACAGCAGTGGCACTGTTCTTCCTTTCTACTCGCTGAGCTTCTAGCAAGTACAATCGATACAGAATCTTGCTTTAAAACCTACACGCATATTCCATCTTTGGTTCTCCCCATTCTTTGAGAACTTCTGTCTCCTTTAAAGGTTATTGTGTTGGGATATTTGACAAACAAACCACAAAGAAAATTTATATTCAGTTTCATTAAATTGCTGTCTGTGTTGTTATCAGATACTCTTACATCTGATTAGCAGACCAACTGTCAGAATTCTCCGTATTTTAACAAACATACGTTTCTGCATGTTTGGAGTTTTCCAGCCACCCTCATTAGTTCTTCAGTATTTGTGAGTTTTCAAGCAGTTGGGAAAAGTAGACCTGTGTTGCATCAAGATGTCATTTTTAATACATGTTTTTTCTACTTATGGTTGTCCTACACCTTATTTTCCTTTGCTACTAAGGACAACAGCACATTCTGTGCTGTTTAAGGTGAACCACAATGGTAAATTTAGGATTAAAGTTGACTGTTCCACTGGTTAAGTAAAACCAGGTAACTTTCAAACATTCCTCTAGTAATAGTAAATAGTATGAGCTTTTATAGCACATGCAGACTTACTCTTTTTTGAGCAGTAATGTTGGTGTCTTAATCATGTTGACATTATTACAAGTGCTATTGGATGATGATGATCAGTGTATAGTCTGGCAAGTCTGGGGAGGGCCCTCAGTTTTAAAGCCTATTTATTGAATTAGAAAAAAATTTGTAGATTAACATTTTCTAACTTCCTTTTGACTTATCTGTCCTGGTCCAGTGAAGCTCTTGTTGACTTGAGCAGAGCCAAAATTCTGTTCTTCTTCTCTAAACAAATATACCAAGGTTGAAGTAATACTTTTAATGGTGCTGTAGGGCCTATTTTTCATTTACTATTAAGGTTTCCTTTTGTTAAGCGCATGTGAAGCAAAGTATCTACTAGTTTGCATATGCCAGTTTTTAAAATAAATCTATTGAATTTTCATTTAAAGGAGTAGATAAAACTAAGTCTTCTTATACTCTGTAGCAAATGTTCTAAAGTTTTTCTTGGCTTTTTGTTTTGTAGTCTTCCTTAAGCATATTTCTAACCAAGTGCATTTTGAACCTCTTCTAACAACCTTGATTTGGTTAACCCTCAGTTTTCTGGTGTGGAGGAAAAAGAACCAAAGATTTGGGGGTTTTCTAGTGGCTGAAATTCTAGGGTTTGGCCTGTTCTGAATTTTCCTTTTGGTTCCTATGACACTCCTGTTTTTTGGCGATCTAGATCTTGGTTTGCCTGGGTTTGATCTCGATTGGCTAGCACAGATCATCCTCGGGTTCTTTAGCCACTTCTGGAGACTATGTCCAGTGCTTTCAGGGCCTCTGGTACCTCCGTGAAGCGTATTGCTATGAGCCAGCACTCTGCCTTTCTCATGTAAGAGAGTTCCTCTTGGCCAGCTAGGTATTGGACAAGCAGCTCTTTGCTTAAGGTACCTTCTTATATCATCTGCCACTTGTGGTGTGTTGCGGTGAGTAGTCTGGGATTATAAAATACCAGATACTGTTTGGTAAAAGTACTGCTTTAATTTGTACAATTGTTTAGCTTTTTAGTGACCTTTTACATTATTTGTTTGTACTTTATCCTGTTGCTGAGCAAGTAATTTTACAGTGTCTGTGTGTTTAGCCTCTATTCATTTAAATACAAGGGTGTCTATTGACATAACACTGTAGTGTGACCAATATGCAAGTGAAATATAAGAAAAATCCCCTTTGGAAAATTATTAATTATATAGTAAGTAACTACACCTTTTTGCTTTGAATTTTTCTGTGACACTGGGGGAGGTGACTTTATAGAATGAATTTGTCTAGATATGCTGGACTGTCCTGTAACTGGGGCGTTAGTCACAAAAATCTGCATTTAATACTCATTTTTCCATCCAGTAGTTCTGATTTCAGCACATATGTTGGTCTTTTAAGTATTGCATTATGTTTTCATAACAGCTGGTTTTGGGATGTAGGACAATTTTAAAAGCAATGTTTAGTCACTGTAGTTGTAAAAATAAAGGGTCCTTTTATGCAGCTGCTATTACATAGGTTGTTTCAAACACTTAAATTATGTATTTATATATATAATATATAAGCATTAAGCTGGTTTAGAAGGGAAAATTTTAGGGAGATATTACTTGCTGCTGGCTGACTCCATTTGTGTCCTGTTTATGGCTAAAATGTTAAGTTTTGCTGCAGGACTTGAAAGATGTCATGAGAAAGGCAGGGGAGGTCACCTATGTGGATGCTCACAGAAACAACAGGAATGAAGGGTAAGTTCATTTTGTGTCTAAATCTGTATGATAACCAGAACTGTTAAAGGCAAGATTATTCTTGTAATATAAAAGAAACAAAACTTAAATCTGTGGTGTGGCTTGGATGCTCCAATTTAGAAATAAAGCACAGTCAGGAAATAGTAGTTCAGAAGTGGTATGGAACTCAGTCTCTACTCTACCATGAACACTGTGTCAAAGCAGAAAGGGAAAGGAGAATACAGTTTCAACAGATGAGTTCTGCTGTCTTTAACTTAGGGTTATTTACGTATAATAATTTATGATCTAACTCCTGAGGCTAAAATACCTTCTGTCTATGGCCACTTTGCACTGTTCCAGCAAAGTCATGGGAAATTAGTGTAACCAGTCTCTACAGGGAATACCTACCTCCCTGCTCTCCATTCTTAGTTCTGCATACTAAAGGTCCAGCATGACAAAGCACAAAGGAGGAGAAAATTATGACTAGAGTGTCTGTGCTAGAACAGTGCTCTAGAGCTACTGCAAGCAAATGCTACTTAGTTTTTGTTTGTCGGTTTTTTGGGGGGTTGGTTTGTTGTTTGTTGGGTTTTTTTGAGAAAACAAAAAGGCAAATGGATTTTTCTATTCACTGTTAAAAACCTGAAGAGTGCAGGAGAGCCTGCAAGTATATTTCGATTCTTGGACAGCTTTAGAATGCAGTTTAGTGGAGGATTAAAAGGTATTTCCTCAGCTGGTGCAGGTATGTGGAGCTTTCTGGGTGTTCTTCCATCTCCTTGCAGATGAGCGTTCTAGTAATGTTTAAGAAGATGTGAAAGGTATGGATGACTAAGACTGTATCATATTTTCTTGTTAACCATATTAAAAATTACCTTTCAGAAGATAAAACATCAAGCTGTGAATCAACAGATCAAAAAAGCCCAAACTTGTTCTTTCTGCTTTTTCAGTTTCTCTGTCATATCTTGTTTTTCTCTTGATGGTATACAGGGTTGTGGAATTTGCATCTTACAGTGATATGAAGAGTGCACTGGAAAAACTGGATGGCACTGAGCTGAATGGACGCAGGATTAAATTGACTGAAGATCACAGAAGGCATAGGTATGTCACCTGACCTGATAAAATTCTGTTGAGGGCATGGATTTGGGAAGTACCAGTGTCAAAAGTTTTATAATTTAATTCTGTGGCCCCAAGCTAATTACTACTGCCCAGGAGCACTTCCTAGCACTGTAAACAGATTTAAATAAGAACAAATCTGCTGAAAACAGGATAAAGAGAACAGAGTGAGGAGAGTTTTGCTTTGGTTTTGTTTGTGGGGGTTTTTTTATTATTGTTTTGGTTTTTTGTTTTGTTCTGGGTTTTTTTTAGAATCATGAAGTTATAGAATGGTTAGGGTTGGAAAGTACGTTAGTTCCAACCCTCCCACCATGCACAGGGACACCACACAATAAACCATGTCACCCAAGACTCTGTCCAACCTGGCCTTGAACACTGGCAGGGATGGAGCATTCACAGCTTCCTTGGGCAAGATTTTTAGATAAAACTTGATATTTAATTGGAAAAAAAATGTATTCAAAAGCCTTTTAATTTAATGGAAGCTGCTTCACAGTCCTGTGAAACATCTCTCAAATTGTGAAAGCCAGCTTTCTTATGAGAGTACTTCTGCCATTTAGTTTTTAAAAATCCATGTTAGCTACAGCTCTTTTTTTGTTTTCATTAAAAAAGTAAATCCATTCCTTCTGATGGAAAAAGGGACGCATAACTAGAAGATGTGTTAAACTCCCAGGCCTTAAAGTGTGCTCATGTTCCATGCTTTAGAGACTTTTTTAGCATCTTGAAAGAAACCCATACTAATTTACATGGGTGTTTCTAGAAAAAACAAATACCATAGATTTCAATTTTCATTTTGGGGCTTTTCTTGATAAAAGGCTTGAAGTTCCCCCCCTAGGGGTGGTGGAAGGCATCTTTTGTTATGCAGTTCATACTCTGCCGAGCTAGCAGAGAATGTCAAGGCTAGCAGCTCCTGATAGCAGAGAATGTTAAGGCTAACCTTGGTCTAAGAATATACTAAGTTGTGATGGAGCATAACAGAAATCTAGCAGCACACTGAAATAACTGAACACTGTGCCTAGTGCATTCACATGTTCAGATGGATGTGCTGTGCATACAAAGTAGTTTGGAATTTAAACACAGAGTAATTATTTAGTAAAAATTTAGTAGGAGGTGAGACTACAGCTTTCAATTGTGTTTCTCCAGAAGCAGATCACGATCAAGGAGTTACTCAAGATCTCGCAGCAGGTCCAGGTCTACAGGATCTTCTAGATCGGACAGCCGGTCCAGGTCCAGGTCAAGATCAAGGTCCAGGTCCAGGTCTCGCTCTCGATCACGGTCCCGATCTCGATCCCGGTCTCGTTCTCGCAGTCGTACACCTAAAAAGAGTTATTCCCAGAAAAGCCACCGCTCCAGCTTGCTAGCTTCTTCCCCATCTCCCTCTGCTTCTAAGAGAAAATCTCGTTCTAGATCGAGCTCTGCTCATAGCCGTAGTTAACCTGCTTTTAGAGATGTCTTAATGCATTTAATTTGATTCAAGTTTCTTGAAGACTTGAGGCAAATTGTACATGAGAACTGGGAGGGGAAGAGTTAACATGATGAAAGGGTAACCTCCTCTTACATTGCCAAAGTGCCTGTCATCAAATAGGCCATCTCTGTGAGGAGGGGCTCTCAGCTTTCTCCTTTCAGTGAAGTCTGGAGTGGGAAGTCACCTTTATTTTTTTTTCCCTGCTATTAGTAAACATTTCTATCATAGATATATTACATACACGTAATGCTGAGGTAATGGGATGAGACAATATGCTGCTTTCTCCCTTTCTTGTTCTCCACTTCCCCCCTCCACCTCCAAGGCCTTTGACTTCCAAAATACTATGTTAGCTTTTGTCCTTGGTATTAAGTCCGAGAACAGGAAATATAGATTTTATTCCTTTAAGGTTCTGTGGCTACTTTTCTGTGTGAGAATGAATGGACCAGCTGAATTTAGTTTAGAGTTCACTTTTTTTTTCCCCATTGCTTGGCTTAACAGGCTGTTCAAGTTCCAGCTTTTAAATGACCTTGATAATATGTTTAATTTCACAAAGACATTCAGGAATACACATTGGTTAGTTGAATGTTGCTCACTGGATAGTGAATCAACACAATGTTAAGCAGTAATGAAAGCTGGAATATCCCATTAAAATGAGACATATGTCAGGACTATTGGGAAGACATTATAATAATTTTCCAGTAATTCAGTAGTATGTGGTATTGTATGTAGAGGCCTTATTTGACAGGTGACTCCATAAAACTGCACAGAAATGTCAATATGCATGTCCATGTTTTTGATGTTTATAAAAGTGACATAGCTTTCATACCCAAAAGTATGATACTGAATAATGTGTGTATGACCAGCATTAGTCTTGATGGAAAGGAAGATTCTTTTAGTAATGACAGCAGCAAAAAATCCCAGGAAAACTGTAGTCAGTTGTGACAGAAAAAGTGAATCGTGTTAAAGCATAAAGAGGGTCATTTCTTTACATCTCCTGAATGCAGAGTTGTTCTGATTAATAGAAATTTCCACTGCAAATACTGTTTGTTCTTATCATTTGGAATTAGATAATTTTTTTTTTTTTAGCTTCTGTATTGTTAAAGAAGGGAAACATTTTTGGAAAACTGTAAATTAATCCCGAAGTCTTATGTGTGTTTAAATGTACCATTCCTAATAAAATAAAACCTTTTTCTGGCTTACTCTGCTATTTTGTTCAGTAATGTTACTGTGGCTGTTGTTCACTTCCTAAAATCTCACAAGAATGATGACAAGAATATTTATTTGAAGGTATAGCCATGTGGCAGCAAGCAAAATGTAAACTAGAAACCAGTTATGACACAGAACAGATGCTGCCTAATAGGAGGACAGGATGGGATTTTACTGTCATGGCTGTCAGTGGCTGTTTGAATGGATGGCAGATTGTTATTGCAGACAGTATTGTGTGATGCCTTCTTGTCTGCCAGTTCAGCAGAAGAACCAACAGCCAGATGACCATAGTTGTTGAAGTCTTTTCTATAGGTAAAATCATTTGTCACTTTTCAAATACAGTTTCAGAGGTTCTTGCCTTGCCTGAACTAGTTCTGTTCATCCCTTTCTAGAGCAAGTTAATGCTAATCATGTTCTTTCATGTTTTGCTTGATGGATCTCAATATGCCACCAGTTCAGAAAGTACACAAGGAATAGAACTCGCTTTGCAGAGGACTCTTGCTAGATACGGCTGCTGGGAAAGCTGGGGTATGCTCAGCTGTGTTAAATATCAGTGTTGCTTGCTTTGATATTTGTTACGTTATCAAAAAATCCCAGAATGTCCACTGCCTCACCTAGTACCTTTGAGATTGGCAAAGGCATTATCAGAGACCTTGAATGCATCTGACAGCAGCATGCTTACCTTGCAACTTGTTTAAACACAGATTTAATGCAGATCTTGTGAACTATATTCTAGATTTTCTTGTACAATTGTCATTTCTCTTCCATAATTTTCTGTTGATTTAGTCAGCAGTAAGATGAATGTATACCAAGGAACCAGCCTTCCCTTCCCTACCACATACCTTGAGGTTATAAGAAAGTTTATAATTGTTGTGATTGCAACTATAAATACATACAGCTTATTTCTGAACTTAAAGCCCACGCTACCCATGGAGTTCTGTTGCTATTAATACCGGGTAGAAGTAGAGGGGGGTAATTTATTTTAAATCGTATGATTGAACTGCTGACAGTGGTTTAGTGTAGAAACACTGAAGTTTTTTATCTGTGCTGGTTTAGTAGTGGTTTGAGTATCTTTGCCAGCAGTTGCATCTAAGTTAACTGTAGTACTGGTTTCTAAATGTAGCAACAGGTAACTTAAGGACTGCAGATTACAGGGTGGTGTTACCAACGCGACACAATGGAAATAGATTTCTCACATTTTTACATGTTTTTCAAGGTGACAAGCAGTGGCTCTTTGTTTCCCTAAGGTACACAAAGGAGTTTAGGTGAGGAAAAGGTGAGCTATTCAAGTACTAAGAATATATAATCTGATCTTTCTCTGCAGAAAGGTTTGTTTATGATAGATGTGAACTTGGCAGCTTTCTCAATGTTTATTTGAAGGGCAAAGATAGGAACCTTTAAGAGCTAAACAGTTTTCTTAAAGGAGAGGTTGAGTCCCTGGTTTCTAAGCTCTGAGTTGTTTGTTTTGGTATATTAATTTTGGTGCCAAGAGAAGTAATGTATTTTAAAGCTCAAATTTTTACTTACCATGAGTGTGACTTTTTCTTAAAGAGGACAATCAATAGCAGGTCGGATTTTTTTTTGCCTTTAGGAAAAAACCCAAACAAACAAAACCACAACAAAAACCTCAAGCTTAAACCTCAGGACTATCATACCAGGGATTCTTAACAATTTTGCTCAGTCTTCAGAGCAGCACAGCCCTGTTGACACACAGTAGAATTAGAAATGGAAACTACTGTTTTCATTGGAGTTTAATGTTTTGATGTCAAATGATGTGTAAAATGAGCTACAATGTGTACACTCAATTGCTTTGATGGACAGCTCATGCCACTCTAAAGTTGGTCATGTCTGATCTCAACTTGGATCAAACCTGGTCCAGAATTTGTAATTTCAGGGCATTGTGAATTGGTGCAAGGGGGTTCAAAGGATGGGTTTAAACCATGACAGACGGTTCAGCAGCATGGATAAAATACTTGCTTGGTGGTCAGCAAATGTAGGAAGGTCTTGAGAGGGACTGGGCCAAATAGAAGCTGTGAAGGGCAAAAAAAGGCCAGAGGGAGTTTGAGTTTTGACAGATGTCAGTTTCAATATCAAGACTGGTACAGATAGACCACAGAAGGGAATACACTCTTTATACTCACAACAACAGTTGAAATCTAGAGGTTTCTACCAGCACTTACCTTGAGATATACAAATGTGGGAGCACATGTGCTTGCTTGTTTTCCCTAAGAGTATATGGTGTTCTGCCAAAGAGCAAAAGGTCTAAAGAAATCTAAAGTGTTCCTGTGAGAAAATGGCATCTACAAGTCTGGTAGGTGTCTGGCTTAGCAGATGTAGACTTGCTTGGTAGACTCTTTAGGGAATACATTATTGCTGAAACTCGGCTGAACTACTGTCATGGTTAAACTCCAGCCAGCAAGGAAACTACACAGCCACTTGCTTGCTCCCCTCCATGGGATGGGGAAGGGGATCAGAAGAGTTAAAGTGAGAAAACTTGTGGGTTGAAGTAAAGATGGATTAATGGTACAGAAAAGGAAGAAAATAATGAATTAGTATATACATAACAAGTGATGCACTCACTGACTGATGCCCAGCAAGTCCCTGAGCAGCAGCAGCCTCCAGCCAGCTTTCCCCAGTTTGTAACACTGGGCATGACATAACAGTATGGAATATCCCTGTGGCCAGCTGGAGTCAGCTGACATGGCTGTGTCCTTTCACAGCTTCTTGTGCAACTCCAGCCTTATGGTAGACATGCGAAGCTGAAAGACTAAGGACTGTACAAACATTACTTAAAAACTCCTGAAACCATTGCTGTTAGCAACATTATTGTCATACTTAACCCAAAATACAGCTCTGTACCAGCTAGTAGGAAGAACATTAACTCTGTCCCAGCCAAAAGCAGGACAACTACTAACGTATTTCAAAAACCAGATTATTTTAGTAATAGAACACTTTGATTGCAGTGGAACAAATTATCTGTATCAGGTGCTTTAGCTCCAACTTTACAGAGCACAGGAATGCAAGCGCTTCTTTAAAATAACCATAAATAGACTTCTCTAATGTATTAAAGTCACATCTTTTACAGGCAGCATGTTCCAACATCTGACACTTCCCATGAGAAAGCTAGGAATCATCCTTTCCAACTGGCAGAAAGGTGTTGCTTCCAGCCCTGCAAAGCTGAAAGGAACAAAGCTCTGAAGTAATGATACATCTACAAGTAAATCTGTCATTACTCCCACCTTTATTCTGCTAACTTGATCCTTGAAAAACAGTTCTCACAAGTTTCTCCTCAGCAAATGCAGATGGCATAAGACAACACAAATGTCAAATTTATATTGGATTCAAAGGTTCCACTTGTACCTTAGGGGTGCAGTTGGGCAATATGGATGATAGAGCTGCTCTAGAGCAGCTCGCTGCTGGCAAGACAGGCTGCTGTCGCTGTGCCTGCCCCTTGTCTTGTGCTCATCCTGTCCTCCAGAAGCCAATTCAATTACATCACAAAAGTGGGTACTCTGGGTCCCTTATAATACTGCTTTTTCCAGTCCTCCCTGGGAGGGAGAAGCTAGAATTAGGACCTGGGGTAAAATTCCCCTGTGATCCTTCTGTTTGCCTCCCTCAGAAACACTGGTATGCTGGTTTTCCTGACTTTATCCCCCCATTCTGTTCTCCAGGCCGTCAGTCTCCTGCCCAGTATTTCTTGTGCTTCTCTTACCATAGGACATCTTCACCCCAGGGGAAGCCTTACACTACAGCATGTAACTGCTTGCAGCACAGGACACAGCTGGAAGTAATCACTGCAATTAGTTGTGTTTCGGTAATCTGTTACATCCCATCCCAAAATTAAGAGTGTAGTATCTGTGATGTTAGTGGCACTTGTTATTAATTAAATTTTTATCCATTTAAAACAGAGCTCTTCATCCAAGGGTATCCCTGCTGCGGATCAACTTTATTCCGCCTGGCCAGATCACGGCTCTGCTTTACAGATGAGAGAAGGAAGGTGAGTGGGGGGTTATTTGCTGCAGGTGCAGAACACAGACGTGAGTGCGGCAGAATGAGCTCACACGGTCCTCACCGACCAGACCCGCGCCGTCTATCGGTTGTGCTTGCTGCTGCAGCTTGTACAGCCACGAAAGGAGCCCGGGTTTACTCCCGCTCACGAGAAAAAAAGGGTCTCTTCTAAAACTGAGGCGAGGCTGCAGCGCGCTTCCGAATAGGAAACAATGCCTCGGGAATCTGTGCCGGCGGCGCCCTGCCACTGCTCTAGCAGAGGGTCCAGGACATGAGTTCTGAGGTGGGAGGCGCTCTGCTCTGCCCGCGCCCCCTGCTGCACCCCGATCTTAGAGCCGAGTGCTGTACAGTTTGGGAAGCGTGTAATTTCCAGTCTGTTTCCTTCATTCCCCCTCCTTAGCCATTTCTAGCTAGAAGACGCAGTGATCTGTGCGTACAGTACCTGAGGGCATATTTCCCTACCACCCCTGCAGTCGGTTAACCTTCCACCCCCTCTCTTTGCAAACCCACAAGACAGTCGTTAGTTCTCCCACCTTGGGGTGATTTACAGGGACAAAAACGTTGATTAGCTGACAGTTAGGCCTGAAGGAGGGCTAAAGCCAGGGGAGTGGCACAAGCTGAGTGCTCTATGCCTGACCCCTTAAAGGAGGGGACAGAAGAAATGCTGACATCACATAAGGGACCCATTCAGGCCTTGGACAGAGCCAGAACCAAGATTTAAGTGCAAGGGTTAACAGGCTGGGGGGCTTTGTTAGAAACAAGGCCGAATTATAAACTGTAGTGAAATACTAGCTAAGGGCAATTCTGTATGTCTGGGTAGTCTCAAGATGTTCAAAGGACAATCAGTGCTATTGATTTGCTGGGCCTAGGACCATGAGGGTGTGATGAGAGAAAGAAGAGTGCATGGTAAAACCTGCTCTTCAAGATTAACTAAGGGCTTAAAATAAAAGAGTTTCACTGGTAATAAATGATACTTTTGTGTTGTGTGATGTTTTTTTCCTGTAACTAGGGTTGAATGTCTTCTGCCCCTGCTCTCTCCTTTTCCACTCTAGAAAACCCTTGTGCTGTGTGGCCATTTAGAAGTGGTAGGTTGACCTGGAAAGGCACAGATCAAAATGCCTTAGAGTTCTGCCCAAGAACTGTGTGTATATAGGTGTGATATCACTGGATACCCCAACATCAGGTTCATCAGGACCCTTCATGCACGCTGGATGTGTTTAACCCAACAACCAGCTCCCTGGTGTCCTAAGGTAACTGATTTTTCCTTGCCTATCAAAGACCCATGGGTATTACTTTGTGGTTCATAGAGGTAAGATGTAGCAGGACACTCTCAACAGAAGTGAGCACCCATTAGTAAAGCTAAAGAGCATTCACTTAAAAAGTGAAATGTTCCTGCTGTAGAGCCTTGAAAGCAGAGGTACCCCAAACTGCTAATAAATTTGGGCCAGATTTTAGTTGATGGGTAGGGTGGCAGTGATGCAGTGTATGCTGGCTCTGCAATGCCTAAAAACAGATGTAAAGAAAAGATGTACAGGGAAAGAAAGGAAACTGGGTTAAACCTTTGCATTTCACATCTACAACTGAAAGAATTACTCCTCAAACTCAGTGAGGCCCCACTCACCACTGTTACTTCTGGTTGGGATATCTCTTAAGTGCCTCAGGATATGGGGAGTCCAGGCCAGCAGCATTCCAGCGGCCAGACAGAGCTCCCTGAAGCAGGCTGTGCCATGGCCTACGCCTAGGCCATGGGCACTCTGCCCTTCTGCTGGTGCTGACCGCCAGAGAATCAGTATCTGGCTTCTCTAGGCAGTCTTGCCCTTCCATGCCTCTGGCCAAAGGTGGAATTTACTGTAGCTGGAGTTAAGCACACCTAAAGCTTCAGCCTGAAGTGTTGGTTTTGATTGTACTTGGCGTTGTTCCTTCTCTTTTTCCCAGTAAACTTTCAGATCACACTGGCTGTTTAACAAAAAGTATAAGCAAGCAGCTCTACAGTTTCTTAAGACACATGGCCATTGCCATGTTCTCTGCATCGCTGCCAGTTCGTGTAAATGCCTAACTGAAAAGTTTTGTGCTCAAAAATACAAGTTTTCTTCTTGTTTAAAAAGCTTCTGCATTCTTTTCTTTCCAATTGTCACAGCCCATTTCTAGCACTGTGCAATAATCACTACTGATCATACAGACTGCTCTTTCAGGTTTGCCAAAATGCTGGCTGCAAGCTTTCTGCCCACACCTGCCCTCCATTTTGTTTCAGTTTGCTTTACCTTTTGCCACTTAAGGCACTTGTATGGTCTAAAATCTATGTTTTCTGCTCATTGTACCTACTCTCCTGAACTTCTTTTAGTCCAGTAGCTTGTACCTCTTATCCTCAGGCACCAAAATGATCAGACTGTGCAGTATTTCCCATCCAGAACAGATGATACTCAGTAACTTGAGATCCCGAATCACTCAGAGGACACCTCACAGACTATGAGCGAGCTGCTCAGCAGACCTCGCAACTCTGCCCTGCCCACTTTCCTGCCCTACATTTGTCTGTACTACCTGAACACCAGTGACAGCTGTATGCGGAACAAGAGTGTGGTGAGTGTGGTTTATGCTTGTACTCATGGTGAAAACGTTGTGTTACGTGGCAGCTGGTGCTATATCCAACGTGGGTCTAAAGCTGCCCCATGTGCTTCTTCACCATGACAGTGCAGTTTACTAACAACTCGGTTTGTCCAACACATGAGCAAGCAGATCTGAAGACACCTGCAGTGCGTCCCAGAGGGAAGTTTTAGCATCCCTTATTATCAGATGGTTCCCATAACGCAAACGGGGGCACCCACAGCATAGCTGCACGCTCTGCTTTCAAAGCGTACACAGCTCTCCAAGGGCTCTTGCTAAGAGCCGGAGCGCCGTGAGCACGGGCACAACTCCCATCCCTGCTGCCATGGCCGTGCCGCCCTCAGGGGGCGGGCAGAGCCCCGGTAGGGCCCCAGCAGGGCTTGTCCCCGCCCCTGACGGCCGCCATTTGCTGCAGGGCTGCCGCCGCCATGGCGCAGGTCGGCAGGACCAGCAGGTGGCGCTGTGGCACTGCCTCAGGGAGAGAAACGCCCTTTCTCGAAGCAGCTTGCCACATCCGTCCTAAAATAGCCCCTGTGATCCGAGCCATGGGCTCCGTGGAAACAAAGCACGCACGCACACACACACACACACAGACAGACAACCATAACACCACCCTGACTAGAGCACGGGAAACTCCGTCTTGCCTCCCTCGTGTGGTTTCTGCACGCTCATCTGCCAGGGGAGCGGAAGGAAAAGGGGGGTGATGGGCGCTCAAAAATCAACTCAGGGGCGGAGGCACATGCGGCTCTCTCAAAGGACCATACAGATACGGTGTGTCCTATCCCTCCGACTCCCTGGCACTGCCTCAGGCCCTTGGAAGTCCCGCTGTCATAAGGGCCACCATGGGGATTGACCTGAAGGGCTGTGGACCAGCCACAGCCTCGGGGTAGCTCCCCAGATCCCACAACAGCTTCCGAAGGACCCAGAGGTACAGCTTCACCAAGGGCCCAAGCTGCTCATCTTTGTGACTCTGGCAAGAATGAGGGAGGCAAATCGAGAGGTTGACTTAAGATCCAGATACTAAACTGCAACGGTAAAAACCACAAACCAACCACCTAGGAAACCTACACAGACTGGTCTTGAGAGGAGAGTGGTTAGCAAGGCTTAGCAAGAACTTACAAATGCTCCTCTTCTGCACCAGACTGAGAAATGTAAAACTGTGCTGAGGAACCACGAACCCCTCTATCCTCCTCACCACACTTGTGTACGCACAGGAACTGCCCAGGACTGGGGCTGCACCCTTCTCCTACCATGGCCCTGCTTCTGGCGCCAAATGTTGCCACTCCCCCAGAGGAGTCTGGTAACAAAGAGGCTGCAGGAAATAGCTTTTAGCTCGGTCTGGAGAAAATTTCTTGCCGTCTAAGTGTGACTTCAGAGCGGAATGTTTTTCTGCTGTGTTTTACCACCCAGAGCCCTGAAGCAGCTCTCTCCTAACAGGGCTGTTATTCCCTGGAGCCTGTCCTGGGGACTGGCTGGGGGCTCTTTGCCCAGGTGTGCCTTTCGCTGGTCCACTTCAGAGATGTCTGGCCTTTACCAAGCCAACCCCTCAAGGCAGCCTCTCCAAACTCAGGGCTCCATCAGGGCTACCCCAGGACAGCATCCCCCAACCCAGTGAAGAGGCCTAGTCTTTTCTCATCATCAGTCCTTTTACAGCAAGGGGATTCAGCTGGCTTTCTTCTATCACACCTGTTACCTGGGAGTAGAATCAGGTTCTGTGAAGTGTTTTTCATTTAAGATAAGATTTCTCTGCTTGAGAGCTTGAGGCTAGAACTGCCAGACTCCAAACCCCTGGAGGAGCTGCCAGATTGCCTGGACCCCTGCAATGTGGCAACAAGGTGGTGAGTTGCTTAATTGTCTGTAGTCCAGAGAAGGTGGCAACTCTCTGGTCTTGGATTTCCCTGATTCAAGGGAAAATTCAAGAAATCCAGCATGTGCTGCCTTGTCCTCCTAGTACCTGCTGGACTGAAAAGCAGGGAAAACAGAAATGCTAATGAGCTCCCAATCAGCCCAAATTCCTAGGGACATTACTTTCCCAGGATTTACAAAGCCTTGGGCAAACAGCAGAGTGTGTTTTCAACAGTCTTCATTTCATCTGGGTTAACAGACGACGTTGGTTTCTCCTCAGCTTAACAGTGATGGCCACCCATTCTGAGCTCTGTTCTCATGGACAGCACTAGCAGAACTGGCAATGCTCTTTCTTCTCTTACGGTTCATTGCTAACTCACCTCCATCATCTGACAGTATCATTGGCCTGCTAACAGCCATCTCCCTGGCTCCAGGGGCAAAGGCATCTAAGCCTCAGACCACTCAGAAGAGTTCCCATTTGCATTCCCTCCTCTGCATTCTGGGTTCATTTGCTTTCTTTTTTTCCTCAAGAAGCAGGTTCAGGCCATTTTCAGCTCCAAGTTTTCCAAGAATAAGCATGAAAATTGAATGGTAGTCTTTGGGAATTTTCAGGGTATTCAGACAAACACTTCACAGCATTTAATTTACTGAGAAAACAGACTGCTGTGGAAAGCTTTTCTGGTCTTAAGTATCTCTGAGACTTTTTGTGTCTTCTTAGGGCAAGACCATCAGTGGGGGCTTGCCCCACTTCTCGTTTGTGACTGAAGCACATGTAAAGAGAGCAGGCGAAGTGGCCACTTACACCAGGGTGGGAGGGAGCTGCCTGCACTTCAAAGCTCCTGAGGTTGTCCACAGCAGGAAGGTCTGCTCTGTGAAGCTGGGGTGTGAGGCAAACCCTCGACAAGGAAACAGCAAGGCCAATGGGATGTGAAAGCTGTGAGTGTGTCAAAAGCAGGACGGAAGTGTTATAGGGGGCAGCCCTATTTTTAGCTGCTTCTTGCAGAACTTTGCTAGCAGTTGCCGGAGTCAGTGGCTGCTTCCCCTTTCCTTGATGTAAGCAGCAGTGACTGGGTTCAGATCTGTTTTTATTTAGCCGCTCACACAACAGTATTGACTGAAAGGTCACTCCAGCTCCTTGGACTCAAAACCACCCATGGTTAAAGAGTCATAGGTAAGGAGAACAGAAGGCGTCTGGCACTTCCCTGTCTCCATTTCAGGGCTGTGAGAGGTAGAAACTGAAGCTGAGGCTGCAGAGCGTGACTCTTAGTCACATCAACGGGGGATTTTGCAATACAGCCTGTGCAGGGCACAGGGCAGGCAGTGTGCAAGCAAAACTGGAGTGCTTTGCAAGGACGTTTGATTGGGGCTCTCCTGCTGCAAGGCCAGAGTATCACTGTGCAACCCTCACTTGTCTGCTCCACTTCAGCCTGCACAGCTGCCCAAGGGTGTGTGGGATATGGAAGGGTCTAACACACCTCAAATTGGCATGGGGCATTGTGGACAGCAGTAGGTCGCCATAAATGTCCTCTGCGTGGTTCCTTTTAACATTTGTCAATATTAAATGACTCCTACACCTGCTGTAGGGAAATGCATGGGGAAAGGCCATTCCTGAACCAGACTAGAGAGTTCAGGCAGCAAGGCAGAAGAGCAGCCACTGGGGATAGAGTGTGTGAGCTGAGATGTGACTCTCCTGTACAGGCTATAACCACCAAGACAATTTCGAGACTGGTTCCAGTTACCAGGAGTTTGGATCAGTTTGACTTGCAGTATTTAGTTCAGAGACAGGTTAGGAAGGATGGTGCCCAGGCCTTGGTAGCCAGAGCTTGTTGCTGGTCTTAGCAGACCTGGTCCCACTGCTTATTGGCGGAGAGGTATGAGATTGCTGTAGGAATGAGAGAAAAGCACATTCAGAGCCAAAATAGATACAGTTTGGGGAATTTCCAAAGCAAACTCCTCCCAAGCCTGGCAGCTGTAAGAAGTAGCAATGGGATGAGCCTGTGAAAATCATGCTCACTCTGTGCTATAGAGCTTGATGTGACTAAGGTGGCAACAGAGAGCCCTGTCCCATACTCAAGTCTTCCTGCTAATAACTCCTTCAAAACCACACATTTAATACCACTCCCAGAAGGCTAGAGCTCCCCAAAGCCCCTCAGTTATCTCTGCAAGGCTCTGCTTTGTACCTCTTGTTTCATACTGTCCTTCAGCCCTATGGTGGACACATTCATTATATAGCCTATTCTTAAGCTGGATTGTTTAAGGAAGAATACACAATTCTTGAATGAGAAATGTTGAGTCAGGGATGAGAAATTCTTTACAAAGGGCTAATAAGGGTAACAGGTTGTTGTCAGTGTCATTGCTGTCCAAGCGAATGTGCTGGAAAGTCACCGTGGCCTCTAGGTGGCAGCGCTATTGCTCATGCACCACAATGCTAAAAAATACAGAAACGCCTTCCTTTTGAAAATGGACCATAATGTGTGAGACAGGCCTCACACTTTAGTAGCTCAGACAAAACATATGGGCAGGTAATACTGCATTGAAACAAACTGGATTTGTTTGGTTTTGTTGTTAGGTTTTTTTGTGGTTTTTTTTTTTTTTTTTCCTTTTTTTTAAAATGAGGACTTTTTTTTTTAACCTCTCTTTACTCCACTTTTCCTG
>NDXB01014494.1:193760-207111 GCA_002631895.1 Agapornis roseicollis
TTTTTTTTTTTTTTTTTCCCTCTTGTTTAAAATGAGGACTATGTATTTGAACCTCTCTGGACTCCACATTGCCTGTAATGGACCAGGAATTGTTTCCTGGGAATTGACCCTGATATTTGTTAAGTTACATGGAAGTTAAAGCCAAGCTGCAGTAGCTCCTTTAGGCCTCACACTTGCACACATTTGGTGTGTGCTTTGCCTGATGTGCCAGCAGTTCTCCTGGGGTGAGAGCCAGTGCCTCCTCAGTGCTCAGAAGGGTCAAAGGCTTTGCTGCTATACTTTCAGGGATACGGGGCTGTAAACTTTGACAGAATCTAAACCCTACTTTGCCAAAGCTATTTGTACAGTAAATTACTTTATTATTTTGATTAAAAAAATGCATCCAGGCAGTTAATGACTCCCATCCACAGCCACTCTGTGTGATAGACTTTCCACTTTAAGCTTTGAATGCTTTGCTTCTTTTTTAAACATTGGGATAAAAAAGGAGAGTTAATAACCCTGATGTTGATAGACATATCTTCATGCTCTTTCTATTTTAAATGAGATAAACTAGCCTTTTAAGGGAGAAGAGTCATAAATATTTATTTGTGGGAATGGAGATGCTGGCAGTGGGAATCATGGGAATCTATCAAAGCTGGCTATTAGTGGAAAGTGTTAATAGATTGTCTTTCTAACTGACTTAAAAGTTACTTAGTTCACCCCATTTCTATATTTCCTGGGAACTCAGTCATTATTTCTTCCATCCTCTCAACACATTGAGAGCTAAGTAAGTGCCAGTCTAAGAGGGAACTCAGGCTGTCTACCAGACTTTAAAGTTGTTTGTTATCTAGGGATGGGAATAGTTACATGTCCAACCTGCACTGAAATCAAGAGGTGGCAGGAGGAATGCCCTTTTGTAATCCAATTAGGCACTCTGCCGGCATCTTAAAGTGCCTCAATACTTGTAATTCTCCTCCCTAGATGACTTGTGGGAAGTGTGTGTCACAACCCAGCATTAACAAAGTGCACACATAAGGCAGATGACATCCACAGGTACAGAAATGTGACATTTTTTAATTGATATTTGGAGAAATGACAATAAGATAGGAAGAACATTCCCTCAGTGTGTAATTCTGTTATCCCAGTAAGAGTGATGAGCCTTGAAGTGGAGCAGGGTTGAGTTGGTTGTTGCTGGGGGGCTTGGTAATGCACTTCTCATGTTATGGGCAGTTGTCGGATCATGGTCTTCTCAGAGGTGGGTTATAGTCTTCCCAGTGCCAGGAAGGAGCAGAAAGAATAAATATATGAGAAAAAGGGGAAACAACCTTAAACATATAAGGGTTTAGGTTGTGGATTTGGTTCCCTCCCCCTGCCCCCCCTTTAATAAAGCAGAAGAAAATTTGCAATAAATTTATGGTCTGATTTGAATCCTACTAATGCTCATGGAAATCTCTTTAGTGAATTCTGGGCCAGGTCCAGGAAAAGCAGGTTATTATTCCCTTTACTTTTATTTGTCCATAACTGTGCCCTTCTGAATTCAGTCTTGTTGTTTGGCTCTTGCCAGTAGATTTAATGTGAACCCTATCAGCACTGGACCCGAATAAGACACTGGGATCAGCTGCCTCTTAACTCTGAGCCAGTCTTCCCAGAATGGTGGTGGTAAAGGAGGATGCCCCTGACACAGCAGGTAGCTGTAGCCTTGATCAAAGCATCCCGGTAGGATCTCCTATGGTAAGATCCAACTAATAGGTATGTGAGTTCTGTCTTGCAGTAAAGTGCTCTGCCAGATGGGTGAATTTAGCACACCAAAATCAGAACAGCGCAATAAAATGGTTTCTGCATGAACAGCTCAATGAAAATATCTGTTTGGTTGTGGTCAAAAATACAAATTAAAACTCCTTTGGGATAGACAGAGAATGGACCAGAAAATGGCCTTCTGTTGCCAGGACCAGAACAAAGCCAGGCACCTGGAAGCAGTCTCTCTCACAACCTGAGAGACTGGAGATGAGAGGAAACAGGTTCCAGTTCTGGCTCTGCCAAAGAGTATCTGGGTGCTTTTTTTAATGTTCTGTTCCTAAATCTGTGCATAAGCCACAGAAGAAGTCAATGAGAAAATTCGTCTCTTATTTCAGCTCCCTGGGGACAGGGGAATGCTTTTGGGGAATTTTGCACTTGCATCACTCCACATCTGTGCTATCTTCAGTAAAGTTTTTGGGTTTGCAAAGCCAAGACTACTTGTGCTAGCTGGTAAGGACATAGTTTCTATATGGACCAGGCTCTTGTCTGCTGTTTGCAGAGCAGGACTGTGATGTGAACACTTAGTGAGATCGGGCTTGAAGCTAAGCCTGAACCCTGAGTTACCTATATATAATCTATCAGTACTTGAGAATTCACATTAAAGTTTATGCCTAAAATACATCCACCCATATTAAAAGCTTGGAAATACGATTATGGGATAACTTGCTAGCCTTCCTTTCTTTCCCTGTCCTGCCTCTCTGCTATGCAACTACAACTAGGGTATCATAGGGTGTGTGGGCTCAGCCTAGACTGAATACATTCTTGGGGACGTAGGTTGGGGTTTTGAGCCACAGGGTACTTAGAGTTGCTCCTGGCCAGGTGGAATTACCACTCACACATCCCACCAGCTGGTTGTTGTTCTGTGATGTTGGTGTGCTGTACAATGTATAGAGTGGGAGCTTGTGATGCATGAACACAGAGTTCCTGTTGAGGCACAAGGAAAGGAAAGTTGTGTTGTGCCCCCCAGAAAAGGAAAGAGAAGTTGCACCTTCAGTCCTCTTGTGATATGAACAAAACCAGCTCTCAGGTCCCAGGAAACTGAAAGCTGCTCTGGATCCACCCTTATGTGAGGGGAAAACACACCCCATGCCTCTGCCTACATGTGGCTGCAGGTTCCTTGCCGCAGCCTAAGCCAGCCCTGCCTAATGATGTGGCCCTTGGGTGATGTGACACCATGCTTCTGGAAACAGTGCTGTCTGGGCAGTGCTGGAGTGGGCTTCCTCAGCTTCCTTTTCTGCTGTGTGCTGCCCCTGTGAAACAGCCTCCAGCCATCTGGAAATTCAGCATGGCTCTTCATCTGTTAAACAGTTTTATATTTCTAATGGTTACACAGCTCTGTTGTAAGCTTCCCAATACCTGCCTCAAGCAGATCATCTGGGTTATTCCTCCCATGCTAATCTCTGTGATCTGTGGCATGCATACAACATCGACATGAATGAGACCTCCCCTCTGCTGCACTGTATTTGCCAGAACAGGCATAACTCAAGATAACTGGATTTGAAACAATCAGAGCAGGAAGCAGCAATAACTGGCCTGGAGGGAAGGTTGGGAGTTGCCCATAGACAATTTTTTAGGAGGATGCCCAGTTGGTGATACCTGATCTCTTTCCACGCTCCTTTAGCCTCATATACAAAGGCTTGTAGGATCATCCCTCACCTCCCTGGCTTGAGTGCTTGAGTTTAGATCTGCACCATCATCTTTTTAGTTGCAGTGTTTTTTGTGTGGTGACACATATATTGACCTGCATGTGCACATGATGAAGACCTCCAGAGTTGCAGCTGGTGCTGACACTGGTGTCATTGCCACTGATGCTACTTTGTGATAATGGATAAGGTGGTGGATGTTCACGTTATTTTTTCTTCTGGAGCACATGGACCCCAAGGCTGGCTCTGGCACAGCTGATGCTTCCCATGACCTGTACCCCACAGTCTTTATACAATGAACATGGCATCTGGCTGCCCAGTCAGGACTCTGTGTTGTGGGGGTCAGGACAGGCCAAGGCAGGCCTGCAAGCACCCTTGCTGACAATCTGATGGCTTAGTCACCAGGGCTCTCCACAGAGCCATGTAAACACTACCCACAGTTCCCTGCCTCAGCCCTTGCCACTGCACTCTGCTGGAGCCCCGTCCTTGTGCTCCCTGTGCCAAGGGTCACGAGCTGGGACCAGAAACTGGGTGCCAAATGCAGGCTGTAGCTCTGTGCAGCTGGTCTGCTAGAGGTCGTCACACGCCTCCTTAAGCAAACAGGGATCCACGCCAGTTGATAAATCATTTACGAGGAGAAGTCAGAAGCAAAGAACTAGATTAACCAGGTCACTGGGTGTCCTGAGGGAATGACGTGTCAGTGGAGCTGAAACAGCAGATCCCACAGTTGCAATCTCTTGCCTTCTTCTGTCCTGACAGCAATTCATGGAAATCCCTGGAACTAGACACCAGAGATGGAAAAACCCATTAGCTCATCCCAGTAAGCTCACTAGTTAAAGCAGTCACTCCCATTGTACATTTTCTGGCAAAGTTAAAAATGTCTCAGGAGAGGGGATTTCCACCAGTTTCTTCTCAAGGGGAAACTATTCCACCTATCAGGAAGGCTGCCTCCAGTGGTGCTATTTTTGCAAATCAAAAGTAACTCCAGAACCTGAAAGAAAACCAAAAATGATTCTGTTGCAGGAACTGGGACAGTGATGTTTTTCTGCCTGAACAGATATTTGCCATGCAGGGCACAGCTCCAAATGGAAGGTCTGTGTGGACACATGTGTTTACATGCAGCCACAGAGGTGTGCTCATGTGTGCATATATACACCTGTGTCCTCTCTCTCCTTCCCAAGGGTGGGATGACCTTGTGTCTTTAGCACAACCAGTGTGGTGTTGTATGATCTCACACCTAGTTTGCACTTGTGTAACTCCACCAACATCAAGGCAAAGCACACAGCTGTGAGGTGGGAAGACACGCATGGAAGACAGGAGGAATCACCTGGTGGCGTTTCTCCAGCACGCACTTTCCCTGTCAGCAGGGAGAAGTCACTTCTTGCTGGGCCTCCTCATGTCTCCTTGGCTGTGCAGGGGGGAGAACTGCAACACCACCACTGCAGGGGACTCTGTGGCTGAGCACATTGATGGTTGAAAGCACTTGGGGCCTGCACAAGTAGGAAAAATGATGCAATACACAGAGCTGTGTCTCTGAGGTTGTCAGCAGAGACTATGGAGATCTTGGCAGCTAAGCTTTTCAGCACCTGGGAAGCACTTTGGAACAGCTGGGAAATAAATTAGCTGTGTGATGGCACTTAAAACCTTATCATTTGTTTCAGAGTTAATTCTGCATTTAGATGAATGGGTGTAGCACACATCTCCCAGCTGGAACCTGTAGAGATAGCAAGGATTGTTCTCTGTTCCAATTTAGAGAGTTTTGGCCAGCAAAATAGTAACTTGGAGTGTTGGTGGCTTAGGTCTGGGAGCAGAGATCTGTGGCTAGGGAAGGCACAGTGGCAAAGCCAGCAGCAAACAAGCCCCCAGGTCTCTGATTACTAGTGCCACGGGTGTTGGTTATACACCTCTTACGAGAAGAAGGCAGGGTGTTGCCTGGGAGTCTGCCCTGAATTTGTGACTCCTCCACTAGTAGTTTTATTTGTCTGTCACAGCTGGCACACTGTCTTCCCTGCTGGGGACTCCTGAAATTGAGGCACTGTGTTTTGCACTGTTCTAAGGATTTGACTTTCACTTCCCAGCCATGGATGCCAAGGCTGCCTTCACAAGCACCCTGTGGCACCCCTGTGTTGCTGTAGGACAGCTGATGAAGCCTGTACTGAATGTATCTAGCTTCAGCCTGGGCTTTCTTCTCTGCAGGGTTTTCACTTTGTTCTCTTTATCACAAAACACACTGAACCATGCAAAAGGGCTATAAAAGAATTACATGACTGTGGAAAAGGATCTAACCAAGGAGGCACAGGTCAAATTATGGGCCTTGACTGGGTTCCTTTAGCTGCTGTCAGGTACTGGCCAGTTGACCTACTGAGCCCATTGCCCCTTGCACTGTGGAAGGATAAGAGCAGGTAGAGCCCAGTAATATTTTAACTATGAGATTAACTCTCTGCCAGTTCAACAACAGGGGCTCTTCTGTTTGTGTGGATGAAAGGTGCTGACTCGAGGCTCTTCCACACAGCAGCCCATGCTCTCCTGCCACCCATCACAGCACTGGCCACCCTGCCTTCCTCCACATCCTGAAAACTCCAGTTCAGTCCTCAGTAAGGAAAGGAAACTTCAACTCCAGAGACAGTTGTCCAGAAAGGTGTCATGACTCTTCACAAGCCAGCACTGTTTGGCTGGCACTCAGTCCCTTAAAGAGGGCCAGAGGAAGAAAAGGAGCCATCCTCCTTCTAGATGCTCAAGAGATTCTTCTGCCTCCCCATTTCCGTACAACTGTAGAGGCCCAGCACACCCCAAAACCACTCACCATGGTAGAAGAGATGTAGAGAGGCCTTTGAACAGTCCAGGTACTCAAATGCATTTCCTTCCCACTCCCAAGTCCTTCTGAGACCCTAATCTGTGACACCTTGAAATTAGCGGGTGTTTTGCTGTTTCTCTCTAGAGGTGCAGTAACAGCTCCTGAGAGATGAATCCGAAGCTCACAGAAATCAAGGAGAATCTCTCTGCAAACTTCATTGTGGTAGGGGAAACAAGTTTTCCATGTGGCAAGGCAAAGAGCAACACCAGCT
This sequence comes from Agapornis roseicollis, assembly GCA_002631895.1. Taxonomy (NCBI): domain Eukaryota; kingdom Metazoa; phylum Chordata; class Aves; order Psittaciformes; family Psittacidae; genus Agapornis; species Agapornis roseicollis. The sequence goes on from NDXB01014494.1 coordinate 200,245, forward strand.
TAATTAGAATGACGTGTTACAAAGGTGATATTTAACAGAAGGAAATACCAAGTGATTTATTTAAAAATAAAAGTTAAGATTCGTACAGGGAAACCTAACCTCCCTTCTTGTAACGTGAAGCTGGTTGCGGCAGCATCCTGCAGGGCCCAAGCAGCAGACAGACAGACAGACCCATCTCAGAAAGTGGAACTGACTAATCTGAGTCATCTGGCATGAGCTGGACATGAGTGAAATCATGCTCCATGTAAACAGTGTGAAAAGCAAACAAAGGTGATAAGGAGTGGGGTATTTTTATTGTTTTTGTTCTTGATTCCATCTGAGAGAGGATCTTAAATAGCAAAACAGCAAACAGTGGCAACATGTAGGCCTGGATGTTCGGCTGTAATGAGACACTGAAGGCTTGATTTCCTGAGTGCTTGTATCAAACCACCTTCAGGAGGAGGCTTAGTTTCCAGTAAGTGCTCAGTGTTATAAATGACTGAAGCCCAGTGTTATAAAAACCAAACTATTTTATTTAGGTTCATTTAATTTAGGCTGAGAGGCAATAGGCAAAGCAGCACTGGGCACTCAAAGACAACCAGCCTCACTGGAGAACTGGGACTATGATCTTTATCTACTGACGATATGCTTTGAGAGTGATTTCCACTGGAGAGGCAAACATTTTCCTTCCACTGCCTAACAGAGCCATCTTTCCTACTTTGGCTGTTTGCACCAGGACTGCATAGGGCAGAAATTCACCCAGGTTCCAACAAAGAAGGTGGGGACCCCTGCCCAGCATACAGATTATTTGCAGATCTTTGCAGTGTGGTGGGATCAACCAACACCCTGGTTTAGGGTGTGTGTGTGTTTGATGTGGTTGGAGAGCACATGGTCGCTGATTTCCAGCTGCCTACCTCTGTTCTGTTTGTGTCCTTGAGTTAGTTTCAGGCATAATCACATCATGATATCATAATAATATATCACACTGTGATGACACCATTGCATGGAGTAGGCCACAGCAATCTGATCTCATTCTGCAAATGTAAAGATGAGCATTACTGCTTCACAGGACAAATGGGTGGCAGGAAGATGGAGCCAACACTACCTATATTGTCAGCCCTGGGTGGGAACGTGACCTGCTGGGTTAAATTAGGTGGCTAGGAGCTTAACACCTCAGCTCTAGATCTGCCTCAGCGGCTGTGGGTGAGTCACCAAACCTATCTGCATTCACTTCTTCCATCTGTGAAATGGTGACAATAATATTTCCTCACCTGATGGGGGGAGGGAAGGGAGTGTGTGTGCAAGAATGAATAAATGTTTACAAAGCACCTTGTGAGCAGTGCACAGGCCAGCTCTGACTGTGCTTAGGAGGAACCGGCGTTGTTCCCTCTGCTCCAGGTTGCACCATACTGTGAGCACGTCATGAGCTGTAAACACTCCTCTCAGAGTCAACAGTTTCAAATAAGAGCAAATGAGATAACTCCTCAGGAGAGAAACAGAGAGTGAAGACTTAATACATTACCAGTAATTTCAATAAATTCCATTCAAGGCAAAGCAAAAGAACTTTTTAAAATGAAAGAAAGAATAAAACAGAAAAACAAATGAGCTGTGACCAATTTTTTTTTTTTTTAATGGTACCGTGATCTTAGGTTTCACTTCCCAAATGGGAAACAGAACAGAGAAGTGAATCCCCTTGAAATAAAAGTGAAGTGAATAATGGGACGCCTTTAGCTGCTTGCCACATCCTGTGTATGCTGATCGTTCTGTTTATAGCTGGCAGGAGCCCTTCTAGACTCTTCTTCACCCACACTGACTCTTTGCTAAGCCAAACCATGTTGTATAAGCAGTCAGGAAAAGCTTTCCTGCATCTCCCCTCCAGCACCACAGTGCCGTGTGTGCTGTCCTGTACTGATGCTCCCCTCCCTTGTGCAGGGCTGCTTGTGTGCACAGCACTGCTCCTCGGCCCTCCTGCCAGCACAGACCTACACTCCCCATGGCTGGCATAAGTGACCACTCGTGCAGCCCTACCTGCCCTCGTGTAACCTGCATCCGTCCCAGAACACACCATGCCTGCTGTAGCCTGGGATGCCCACACACAGCTGTATGATGGCCGCTCAGGTTCTTGTTAACATATTCACTAGCACTTGTTCTCATGCACATACACAATTCCTTAAGTGAGCACAAACTCACACACACACACAAAACATGCACAATCTCCCTAAGCTAGTAGTACATGCGCTCACCAATGCACACATCCACACAAACACCCATTTTTGCTTTTTCTGGTATCAAAGAGATATGGAAAAGCATGCACTTCACATATGCAAACTGGTCATAACCATCGACAGCTCAGCTATGGAGTTACACCCCCTCCTCATAGCAATGTTACTGCAACAGTCTTTCCTCCTGGGAAGAGCTTTGTGGCTGAGGGTTCAACTGCTTCAGGAAACATGGTTTAGATTGGCGTATTCATTCACCAGCACAGCTATTTTTATTGGCCTGGTTTAGCCTGGACACAGCTTTTGGTGCATTACTGGCTGGCTGCTGTTTTTAATTCTCTTTATACTGCTGGAGGTGACGATGGGACCCCGTCCCTTCACCAGCAGACTTGTTCTTTTCAACAGTTTCACCAAAAGAGCCTTTGCCATCCACCTCCTGCTCTCAGTTGGTCTTCACCAGTTCACTGGCACTTACAAATTCTGGTTTGTGTTCTGGAATAGCTGTATTTGCAACATTGTCATATCTGCCTCAGTCTGAAGCCATGCATCTTGAACACATCTGCAGACATCAGTAACATCTAAACCTGTAGATCTGTAGCAGTTCTCCCTCTCTTGTTTCTCTGCAAAGCTTTTTGTATGCAGGAAAAGTTGGAAACTTGGAAAGCAGGCTTCTGCTCTCTGCCTGACTGCCTTCCCGCTTGGAGGGGTTGGATGCCTTTACTCTTGTGTCACCTCTGGTCTCCAGACTCCAGTCTCAGAACCCACGTGGTTCTTTACTGAATTCATAAAAATAAACAAAGGCCTGGTAGCATTTAGGTCATACTAGTAAATTATTTACACACACACCCCCCTCCCGCTTCTTACTGCACAGGTCTTAGTGTCACCACACCCTGCCAGGGACTGCATTCGTCCCCACTGTGTGGTCCCCACTCCATGACAGCCAGACACTGATGCTGAGCAGGGTTTCAGCACACAGGGTGGGCTTCACCAGCTGCTGCCCAAGGCTGAATGCTGCCCATAAGGGAGTTGCACCCAACCCCTGCAAAACGGGGTCTCAGCAATCCAGCCAGAGCAGGTACACTGCTATGGGTGGCTTGGCACACAGAGCTGAGTTCAGGCCAGGTAGGAGCTTATCAGCAGATCACATCCAGCGGGGAGCAGTACTGTGAGGCAGACCATTGGCAAAGCACGAACTTCCCTTGCAACTATTTTTAAAAGCACCTTTATGTCTTTCTTTTCAACTAGCACAGCACAAATAAACCAAAAGCATTGGGTGGTTGTTACTTAAGGGAACGATTGTTTTGTAGCCTTCTGCTTCCCTGGTGCAAATGAAATAGTATTGTACTCCTCAACCTCCCCTCATGAAAAAGAGTCCCCCACCCAGCTCTGCCTTTGATGCTGTTTCTGTTCTTCCATGGTGCCTTTGGTGGACTTTTGATCTTGACTCAGCATGGTTCATCTTACAATGTTTCTTTAGGTCCTGCTTCAAAGTGGGCAAGCGGACATGGAATGTGATATGTGTGACCAGGTTATAGGATGACATATTTTTCATGCTGATCCTCAGTGCAGATCTTTCACATGCAATGCTTCAGTTGTTATTGCCTTGCCCACCACAGAACCCTACAAGCCAACTTCTAATTCAGAGCAAGAGGTTTGCTCAATTTCTTCTGAAATGGCTTGCTCTGGCATTTGTGTGCACTGAACTTTCTCCATTATTGTGGTTTGGTTTCTGAGTTTAGTTGGAAGCTTCTGGAGTTCCTCCCAGCCCTGCTGAGCCTTGCTTGCAGTTAAAATACATAGTTCTGTCTTGGCAGCAAATGCTGGTGCCTTGTTATCCTTCCTCCATTTCTGTTTTTTGAAACAGTGTTCAGAGGACCACATTTGTCCCCTCCAAGCGTGGCCCCACTGCCCCTCTCCCACCTCAGTCAGCTTTTCTTCCCCTTCTAGAACACTGGCCATTTACTTTTAATGGATTTTTTCCCCTTCCTATCAGTTCTGACTTAATTTTCAATTCGTGATGGTACTTTTTATCTGATGGCTGCCAAGGTTGTTTCATTCTTGGAAGGGGCTTTATCAAAGGACCTTCTGTAAGCATGTATTTACTATAGTCCCTACTAGTTCCTGATCAGATTTTTGGAAGCTCACAGAAGTCAGCTGACTAGTGGGGCATGATTTAACTTTGCAAAAAGGTACTCCATCAGTGCACAGTATTCCAGGAGTGCTTCCTGCACTGGGTGCTGGTCTGTCAGTGCATGGCCCCCATTTTCCTAGAAGATTTGTGCTGTGCCCAGTCAGCCTTTTTGGCAAATGCAGCTGCTCCCTGGAGCTGCAGAGAGAACACTGGGGCTCTGCCGTTTGTGCTGTGGGAAGCAGCAGCAGGGCTGGTGATGGAGATGAGGGGTGCTGACTGTGGTTGTTCCACAATGCATTGTGGTTTTTAATTCAAACCATTGGTCCAGGTGCCACGCAGAGCAAAGCCCCAGTACTGGCAACTGTGCCGGGTGTTGAGGAAGCTGCAGTGGGCACCATCATCCATCCCTGTGTTTGAGGGCAGAGGCCAGCAGGAAACACCTCAGACTGGTGTGGGGCTGCCCAGGTCTTCCTGGGGAAAGCAAAGCACTGCAGTTGAAATGCCAGTTCCCCATGGACCGGCCACATGGGAAAGCCATCCAAAAGCCCCTGGAGAAGCCCCTATGGTCCTCCCTCACCGCCAGCTGAACCTGGTTCTTCTCCTTTGATGTCCTGAGTCCTGGTGGCACTCCCTTGCCATGTTGGTTGGCGTTGCTGCAAAACACCACTGATGTCTTCCCAGGGCAGGGACACCCCAGTTTAAATCCCCCATGCACAAGTATGAGCATCAGGCTGGGGAGCTGATGGGCACCTCCAGGACATCCTGTCCTCTAGCTTTTGCCGCTTTCCCCCGAGATAACACTGGAATAATGTGTGTAAAGAGACACATCCACAAGCAGGACATGGAGCAGGAGGCTCAGAAGTGGAGGGGTTGGGGTGCCCCCAAGATCAAGGCAGCCGGTGGGGCTGGTGCAATGCCTGAGCTAAGTGCCAGGTCCCACACATTTGGATCCAGATCCCAGATTTCCAGTAGCTTAGTTTCCCAGTCTATCCGTGAAATGCTTCAAAGGGTGCTGAGAATGTCCACAAAGGGTGGTGGGAACAACAGTGCCTGCTGAAGCTGGCAGAGAGGCTCCTGTGCTGCTGGGGCAGGCTGCAGTGGGAATTTTACTGCTGATTCCCAGCGAAGCAGAGCTAGGCAAGTGCACAAAGCCTTCCCAATCCAAGTTCAAATGTATGAATATACTATATCTAACACCTCCCTGAAATCCAAACAGACTCGATTACATTCTCTCTCAGTAATGAATCAGTAATTATATTGAAGAACACTATTATTTGTTTGGCATGACCTATATAAACCTGACTTGGGGAGTGCATATTTGGTGCAGTGCCAGTGCTCTGTGCCCTGCGTATTATTGCCTTATAAACACAACCATTGTTTGAATTTCAGATCAAAACAAAATGAGCCACATCGCTTGTCAGTTATTAGATATCTTTTTCCCAAATGCTCACCCAGACCATATTACAATAACAATAATTATTATTACATACTTCCTTATTATATGTTTGTGCCGAGGTAGCACATTTGCCTTTTTCCCACACGTTAGTAGCTTCTTCTGACTCTTATGATTCACTCCTGCTTGTTTCCCAATGTCCATGAGCTCTTTCTGTGTTCCTGGCTGCATTTCATCAAGACCTGCAGACTGGTGTAGGCACCCACAGTGCTGTACTGCATCAGTCTGCGAAGAGTTGTAACCAGCACAGGGGCTTTACTCCTTGAGGGAACATACAGACACAAGAAAGACATGGACCCTGCCCCAGGTGCTTTATAAATATTTAACCTAGTCTGATAATGTGATAAGGACTGATAATGTGATTTGGACAGACTAAAACCCAGCCTTGCTTGGGGAGGCCTGGGAGCGGACCCTCTGAGAGAAACTGGGGAGACAGGCCCCAAGCCAGGGCACAGTAGTGCTGCTGCCACAGCTGGGGGTAGGACTCACCTTTGTAACTTGGGACATGTAAAGTTTAGTTGTTAAATTCTCAAGTTGTTGATCTACCTTTACAGTCACAGAAGAGAAGCTGTGCTTGGCTGCAGAGTGAGTCAGCCCTTCTCAAGATAAATGTGCAAGATAGGCGAGATGAATCACACACTGAAGGTGCCTATTTGTCTCCATTGCCTATGCAAGAAGCCTGTCCAACTAAATAGGTTTAGACACCTAACTTTTAGGCACCTAAAATCAGGTGAGAGGAATCCCACCCTCAGTGTTCTTCATTCTTCATTAGCACCGTAACAAAGGCAGTGGGAGAGGCTTCCTGGAAAGGCTTCCCAGATTTGGACCTGGCCAAACCCCTCAATCCTCTGTGCATGGGAATCTGCAAAGCCTTGCCTCCGTTCCTCCCCACACAGCTCCTATGAGCATGGGGTGCTCCAGCTATGCCCAGCTGGCAGAGATGAAAGCATGTTCCCTGCTGTGGTCTGAATGAAACAACAGTCTTGTGGGAAAAGATATAATAGTGGAATTGAAGTTGAACTGAAGTCTGTATCATAATGTATTCGGGGGGGGGGGGGGGGGAAAAAAAAAAAAAAAAAAAAAAA